>JAJGQC010000365.1:0-88000 GCA_021014325.1 Plazaster borealis
TGGAAATTATCAAAGACCAGTGTTCTCACTTGGTGTATCCCAACATATGCATAAAATAACAAGCCTGTGAAACTTTGGGCTCAATTGGTCATCGAAGTCGCAAGAAAATGATGAAAGAAAAAACACTCTTGTTGTACAAATTTGTGTGCTTTCAGATTAGGAATAAAAACTTCTTGCAAGAAGTTTTAATTATTTTAGTGAGAAATTAGCTCTTTCTCAAAAACTACGTTACTTCAGAGGGAGTCGTTTCCTACAATGTTATCAACAGCTCTCCGTTGCTTGTTACCAAGTAAGTTTTTATGCTAATATTTGTTTTGAGTCACTACCAAACGTGTACGATACCTTTAAGGGTCCATTATTTGTTTTAATGCAACCCTTGGATGCACCTTTGTGTCCCATTTCATCTTATTTTCCATTCTTGTTTTGCCATTTTTGAGGGTACTATGGTGCCTTTTTGTATTTTATGCTTACTAATGCACTTTTCCGAATTCACGTAATGCAAAACAAAATAATAACAAACTGGGTTTTGGTCATTATTATATTTATGTATTTCGTCATTGATGCAAGAAAACTGCATACAGGCAATTAAAACAAGATGAACTGTAATTGTGATGTAAGAGGGTGAAGCACATTAAATAGGCCAAAATTCATGCGCCAAACTGATTATCATAATTTGTAGGCCCTAAAAATTATTTGAATGTTAACGTTTTGGGGGTCATGCAACTGATAGATTATGTTATTATGATAATAGAGAAAGGACAGAGATTGGGGGTTCTGTGCTTCTACTTTTGAGGAGAATTGGTAAATTTAGGCGTTAAAGTTGGTCCTGATTGGCTTAGGAAGTGGATAAGTTTTTCACAAAAACTGACAGCAATCGGTTTGGGAAAAAAACAATTAATATATTGTGTAAATATAAGAATCTATCACAACCTGGGGGTTCTGTGCTTCAACTTTTGAGGAGACTTGATAAATTTAGGCGTTAAAGTTGGTCCTATTTGACCGGGGAAGTGGAGAAGTGCTTCACAAAAACTGGCAGCAAGTCGGTTTGGAAAAAAAAACCCAAATCGTGTTTTTTTCTTCGGCTGGACCTATATATAGGTACAAGACTGCTTGATGTGGCTAAAGCGTGACTGGGGTTCTGTCTTGTCTCCTCCCCTGATGGACAGCACCAATTCAAAGGCTAGGATCGGAAACAGGGGAGGACATGCTGTGGGTCGGATGCCACGCCAGAAGGGAACTAGGGAAGCCGGATAGGGGCCAGTGTGTGCTATTAAACTGATTCCGGTGCCTGAAAGCCCGACAACCACAGCGTAACTTTTTACCCTTTTTTCCAGATTCAATTTGATTTTTTTTGAATTGTTTTATTTTTTTATTTTTTATTTTTTATTCATGCAACAACACACTAGAAGATACAAAGAATATGCAGCTGCATTGTTTAAATTTTTGTGTTTATTTTGGAGGCCTTCGGAGGAGCAACCTCAAAGGGGCCGGCGGCGCTCCGTTCCCCACCAACTGGCCGGACAGACTCGGTCCGTGATCAAAGGAGGATCGAGAGAGCACATCGGGCATGGGTCTTCCTAGGTCGCGGGCCCCGGCGGGACCCTTGCCTTGGTGGCGCGGGGTCCTCCAGGAAGACGGCAAAGTACGGAGTTGGAGGCCTTATGAGGAGCAACCTCAAAATATTTATTATTAATATCTTTTTATTTTTTATTTAATTTTATCTATTTATTTATTTATTTTTTTTTTTTTGGGGGGGGGGGGGGTGGGGGTCCAACTTTTAACATTATTGTGTTTATTTTGTATCTGTCTAGTATAGAATATTTTAAGGGCCTACAAAATATTCATGAGGCCGTCGATCCGTTTTATTCCCAATTCACCGTATTTTGGACCGCATTGTAAACCGAATTCACGTCATGCAAAATAAGTAAACAAACTGGGTTTTTGCATTGCTGTTATTATGTTGATGTATTTCCTCATTGATGCAAGAAAACTGCATACAGGCAATTAAAATAAGATGAAACTGTTATTGTGATGCAAGAGGGTGCACCACACTAAACAAGCCAAAATTCATGTGCCAAGCTACTTCCCATAATTTGTAAACCCAAAAACTTATTTTTAATTATAACGTTTTGGGGGTCATGCAATTAATAGATTGTGTAAATATAAGAATCTATCACAACCTGGGGGTTCTGTGCTTCGATTTTTGAGGAGACTTGATAAATTTAGGCGTTAAAGTTGGTCCTATTTGACCGGGGAAGTGGAGAAGTGCTTCGCGAAAACTGGCAGCAAGTCGGTTTGGGAAAAAAACAAATAAATTGTGTTTTTTTCTTCTGGAGTAGTTAGCAAAAATTCCAAACGGTTGACCTGCCAAAAATTGAAAAGAATTCTGAAGTTCAGTTGTCCGGAAATATATCTGATTGGTTTTCAAGAGGCTGAGAGACTTTGAAATATTTGTTGAGTATTTTTGAATAATTATCATTTAGCGTTGGTTGCTATGTGAGTTTATTTAGTGTGGTGCACCCAAGATAATTCCCTGATGAAAACGCCCGCCCTCCCTCATGCGGTCAAAAATAGTTATGGTCAATTACAGTTGCACGTAGATTCCATGCTACATACAATGTAAAAATCCCGGGATTAAGTACCGACACTAACTAGCACAGTTGGATAAGTGCCGGGACTGTTTCACGCTCAGACGCCCCGGTCTGGGTTCGAGTCCGGCTGGACCTATATATAGGTACAAGACTGCTTGATGTGGCTAAAGCGTGACTGGGGTTCTGTCTTGTCTCCTCCCCTGATGGACAGCACCAATTCAAAGGCTAGGATCGGAAACAGGGGAGGACATGCTGTGGGTCGGATGCCACGCCAGAAGGGAACTAGGGAAGCCGGATAGGGGCCAGTGTGTGCTATTAAACTGATTCCGGTGCCTGAAAGCCCGACAACCACAGCGTAACTTTTTACCTTTTTTTTCCAGATTCAATTTGAATTTTTTTGAATTGTTTTATTTTTTTATTTTTTAATTTTTTATTCATGCAACAACACACTTATTTTGGAGGCCTTCCGAGGAGCAACCTCAAAGGGGCCGGCGGCGCTCCGTTCACCACCAACTGGCCGGACAGACTCGGTCCGTGATCAAAGGAGGATCGAAAGAGCACATCGGGCATGGGTCTTCCTAGGTCGCGGGCCCCCGCGGGACCCTTGCCTTGGTGGCGCGGGGGTCCTCCAGGGAGACGGCAAAGTACGGAGTTGGAGGCCTTATGAGGAGCAACCTCAAAATATTTATTATTAATATCTTTTTATTTTTTATTTAATTTTTTTTATTTATTTTTTTATTATTTTATTTTATTTTATTTATTTTTTTTGGGGGGGGGTGTGGGGGTCCAACTTTTAACATTATTGTGTTTATTTTGTATCTGTCTAGTATAGAATATTTTAAGGGCCTACAAAATATTCATGAGGCCGTCGATCCGTTTTATTCCCAATTCACCGTATTTTTGACCGCATGGGGGCGTATGTAAACCGAATTCACGTCATGCAAAATAAGTAAACAAACTGGGTTTTTGCATTGCTGTTATTATGTTGATGTATTTCCTCATTGATGCAAGAAAACTGCATACAGGCAATTTGAATTTTTTGGAATTTTTGTATTTATTTTTTATTTTTATTTTTTATTCATGCAACAACACACTAGAAGATACAAAGAATATTGCAGCTGCATTGTTTAATATTTGCGTTGCATTTATTTTGGAGGCCTTCGGAGGAGCAACCTCAAAGGGGCCGGCGGCGCTCCGTTCCCCACCAACTGGCCGGACAGACTCGGTCCGTGATCAAAGGAGGATCGAAAGAGCACATCGGGCATGGGTCTTCCTAGGTCGCGGGCCCCGGCGGGACCCTTGCCTTGGTGGCGCGGGGGTCCTCCAGGAAGACGGCAAAGTCCGGAGTTGGAGGCCTTATGAGGAGCAACCTCAAAATATTTATTATTAATCTCTTTTTATTTTTTATTTAATTTTATCTATTTATTTAGTTATTTATTTTTTTTTGGGGGGGGTGGGGGTCCAACTTTTAACATTATTGTGTTTATTTTGTATCTGTCTAGTATAGAATATTTTAAGGGCCTACAAAATATTCATCAGGCCGTCGATCCGTTTTATTCCCAATTCACCGTATTTTTGACCGCATTGTAAACCGAATTCACGTCATGCAAAATAAGTAAACAAACTGGGTTTTTGCATTGCTGTTATTATGTTGATGTATTTCCTCATTGATGCAAGAAAACTGCATACAGGCAATTAAAATAAGATGAAACTGTTATTGTGATGCAAGAGGGTGCACCACACTAAACAAGCCAAAATTCATGTGCCAAGCTACTTCCCATAATTTGTAAACCCAAAAACTTATTTTTAATTATAACGTTTTGGGGGTCATGCAATTAATAGATTGTGTAAATATAAGAATCTATCACAACCTGGGGGTTCTGTGCTTCGATTTTTGAGGAGACTTGATAAATTTAGGCGTTAAAGTTGGTCCTATTTGACCGGGGAAGTGGAGAAGTGCTTCGCGAAAACTGGCAGCAAGTCGGTTTGGGAATAAAACAAATAAATTGTGTTTTTTTCTTCTGGAGTAGTTAGCAAAAATTCCAAACGGTTGACCTGCCAAAAATTGAAAAGAATTCTGAAGTTCAGTTGTCCGGAAATATATCTGATTGGTTTTCAAGAGGCTGAGAGACTTTGAAATATTTGTTGAGTATTTTTGAATAATTATCATTTAGCGTTGGTTGCTATGTGAGTTTATTTAGTGTGGTGCACCCAAGATAATTCCCTGATGAAAACGCCCGCCCTCCCTCATGCGGTTAAAAATAGTTATGGTCAATTACAGTTGCACGTAGATTCCAAGCTACATACAATGTAAAAATCCCGGGATTAAGTACCGACACTAACTAGCACAGTTGGATAAGTGCCGGGACTGTTTCACGCTCAGACGCCCCGGTCTGGGTTCGAGTCCGGCTGGACCTATATATAGGTACAAGACTGCTTGATGTGGCTAAAGCGTGACTGGGGTTCTGTCTTGTCTCCTCCCCTGATGGACAGCACCAATTCAAAGGCTAGGATCGGAAACAGGGAGGACATGCTGTGGGTCGGATGCCACGCCAGAAGGGAACTAGGGAAGCCGGATAGGGGCCAGTGTGTGCTATTAAACTGATTCCGGTGCCTGAAAGCCCGACAACCACAGCGTAACTTTTTACCTTTTTTTTCCAGATTCAATTTGAATTTTTTTGAATTGTTTTATTTTTTTATTTTTTTATTTTTTATTCATGCAACAACACACTTATTTTGGAGGCCTTCCGAGGAGCAACCTCAAAGGGGCCGGCGGCGCTCCGTTCACCACCAACTGGCCAGACAGACTCGGTCCGTGATCAAAGGAGGATCGAAAGAGCACATCGGGCATGGGTCTTCCTAGGTCGCGGGCCCCCGCGGGACCCTTGCCTTGGTGGCGCGGGGGTCCTCCAGGGAGACGGCAAAGTACGGAGTTGGAGGCCTTATGAGGAGCAACCTCAAAATATTTATTATTAATATCTTTTTATTTTTTATTTAATTTTTTTTATTTATTTTTTTTATATTTTATTTTATTTTATTTTATTTTTTTTTTTTTTGGGGGGGGGGGGGTGGGGGTCCAACTTTTAACATTATTGTGTTTATTTTGTATCTGTCTAGTATAAAATATTTTAAGGGCCTACAAAATATTCATGAGGCCGTCGATCCGTTTTATTCCCAATTCACCGTATTTTTGACCGTATGGGGGCGTATGTAAACCGAATTCACGTCATGCAAAATAAGTAAACAAACTGGGTTTTTGCATTGCTGTTATTATGTTGATGTATTTCCTCATTGATGCAAGAAAACTGCATACAGGCAATTTGAATTTTTTTTGAATTTTTTTATTTATTTTTTATTTTTATTTTTTATTCATGGAACAACACACTAGAAGATACAAAGAATATTGCAGCTGCATTGTTTAATATTTGCGTTACATTTATTTTGGAGGCCTTCGGAGGAGCAACCTCAAAGGGGCCGGCGGCGCTCCGTTCCCCACCAACTGGCCAGACAGACTCGGTCCGTGATCAAAGGAGGATCGAGAGAGCACATCGGACATGGGTCTTCCTAGGTCGCGGGCCCCGGCGGGACCCTTGCCTTGGTGGCGCGGGGGTCCTCCAGGAAGACAGCAAAGTACGGAGTTGGAGGCCTTATGAGGAGCAACCTCAAAATATTTATTATTAATATCTTTTTATTTTTTATTTAATTTTATCTATTTATTTAGTTATTTATTTATTTATTTTTTTTTGGGGGGGGGGTGGGGGTCCAACTTTTAACATTATTGTGTTTATTTTGTATCTGTCTAGTATAGAATATTTTAAGGGCCTACAAAATATTCATCAGGCCGTCGATCCGTTTTATTCCCAATTCACCGTATTTTTGACCGCATTGTAAACCGAATTCACGTCATGCAAAATAAGTAAACAAACTGGGTTTTTGCATTGCTGTTATCATGTTGATGTATTTCCTCATTGATGCAAGAAAACTGCATACAGGCAATTAAAATAAGATGAAACTGTTATTGTGATGCAAGAGGGTGCACCACACTAAATAAGCCAAAATTCATGCGCCAAGCTACTTCCCATAATTTGTAAACCCACAACTTATTTTTAATTATAACGTTTTGGGGGTCATGCAATTAATAGATTGTGTAAATATAAGAATCTATCACAACCTGGGGGTTCTGTGCTTCAACTTTTGAGGAGACTTGATAAATTTAGGCGTTAAAGTTGGTCCTATTTGACCGGGGAAGTGGAGAAGTGCTTCACGAAAACTGGCAGCAAGTCGGTTTGGGAAAAAAACAAATAAATTGTGTTTTTTTCTTCTGGAGTAGTTAGCAAAAATTCCAAACGGTTGACCTGCCAAAAATTGAAAAGAATTCTGAAGTTCAGTTGTCCGGAAATATATCTGATTGGTTTTCAAGAGGCTGAGAGACTTTGAAATATTTGTTGAGTATTTTTGAATAATTATCATTTAGCGTTGGTTGCTATGTGAGTTTATTTAGTGTGGTGCACCCAAGATAATTCCCTGATGAAAACGCCCGCCCTCCCTCATGCGGTTAAAAATAGTTATGGTCAATTATAGTTGCACGTAGATTCCAAGCTACATACAATGTAAAAATCGCGGGATTAAGTACCGACACTAACTAGCACAGTTGGATAAGTGCCGGGACTGTTTCACGCTCAGACGCCCCGGTCTGGGTTCGAGTCCGGCTGGACCTATATATAGGTACAAGACTGCTTGATGTGGCTAAAGCGTGACTGGGGTTCTGTCTTGTCTCCTCCCCTGATGGACAGCACCAATTCAAAGGCTAGGATCGGAAACAGGGGAGGACATGCTGTGGGTCGGATGCCACGCCAGAAGGGAACTAGGGAAGCCGGATAGGGGCCAGTGTGTGCTATTAAACTGATTCCGGTGCCTGAAAGCCCGACAACCACAGCGTAACTTTTTACCCTTTTTTTCCAGATTCAATTTGAATTTTTTTGAATTTTTATTATTTTTTTATTTTTTTATTTTTTATTCATGCAACAACACACTAGAAGATACAAAGAATACTGCAGCTACATTGTTTAATATTTGCGTTGCATTTATTTTGGAGGCCTTCGGAGGAGCAACCTCAAAGGGGCCGGCGGCGCTCCGTTCCCCACCAACTGGCCGGACAGACTCGGTCCGTGATCAAAGGAGGATCGAGAGAGCACATCGGGCATGGGTCTTCCTAGGTCGCGGGCCCCGGCGGGACCCTTGCCTTGGTGGCGCGGGGGTCCTCCATGAAGACGGCAAAGTACGGAGTTGGAGGCCTTATGAGGAGCAACCTCAAAATATTTATTATTAATATCTTTTTATTTTTTATTTAATTTTATCTATTTATTTATTTATTTTTTTTTTTTGGGGGGGGGGATGGGGGTCCAACTTTTAACATTATTGTCTTTATTTTGTATCTGTCTAGTATAGAATATTTTAAGGGCCTACAAAATATTCATGAGGCCGTCGATCCGTTTTATTCCCAATTCACCGTATTTTTGACCGTATTGGGGCGTATGTAAACCGAATTCACGTCATGCAAAATAAGTAAACAAACTGGGTTTTTGCATTGCTGTTATTACGTTGATGTATTTCCTCATTGATGCAAGAAAACTGCATACAGGCAATTAAAATAAGATGAAACTGTTATTGTGATGCAAGAGGGTGCACCACACTAAATAAGCCAAAATTCATGCGCCAAGCTACTTCCCATAATTTGTAAACCCACAACTTATTTTTAATTATAACGTTTTGGGGGTCATGCAATTAATAGATTGTGTAAATATAAGAATCTATCACAACCTGGGGGTTTTGTGCTTCGATTTTTGAGGAGACTTGATAAATTTAGGCGTTAAAGTTGGTCCTATTTGACCGGGGAAGTGGAGAAGTGCTTCGCGAAAACTGGCAGCAAGTCGGTTTGGGAAAAAAACAAATAAATTGTGTTTTTTTCTTCTGGAGTAGTTAGCAAAAATTCCAAACGGTTGACCTGCCAAAAATTGAAAAGAATTCTGAAGTTCAGTTGTCCGGAAATATATCTGATTGGTTTTCAAGAGGCTGAGAGACTTTGAAATATTTGTTGAGTATTTTGAATAATTATCATTTAGCGTTGGTTGCTATGTGAGTTTATTTAGTGTGGTGCACCCAAGATAATTCCCTGATGAAAACGCCCGCCCTCCCTCATGCGGTTAAAAATAGTTATGGTCAATTATAGTTGCACGTAGATTCCAAGCTACATACAATGTAAAAATCCCGGGATTAAGTACCGACACTAACTAGCACAGTTGGATAAGTGCCGGGACTGTTTCACGCTCAGACGCCCCGGTCTGGGTTCGAGTCCGGCTGGACCTATATATAGGTACAAGACTGCTTGATGTGGCTAAAGCGTGACTGGGGTTCTGTCTTGTCTCCTCCCCTGATGGACAGCACCAATTCAAAGGCTAGGATCGGAAACAGGGGAGGACATGCTGTGGGTCGGATGCCACGCCAGAAGGGAACTAGGGAAGCCGGATAGGGGCCAGTGTGTGCTATTAAACTGATTCCGGTGCCTGAAAGCCCGACAACCACAGCGTAACTTTTTACCCTTTTTTTCCAGATTCAATTTGATTTTTTTTGAATTGTTTTATTTTTTTATTTTTTTATTTTTTATTCATGCAACAACACACTTATTTTGGAGGCCTTCGGAGGAGCAACCTCAAAGGGGCCGGCGGCGCTCCGTTCCCCACCAACTGGCCGGACAGACTCGGTCCGTGATCAAAGGAGGATCGAGAGAGCACATCGGGCATGGGTCTTCCTAGGTCGCGGGCCCCGGCGGGACCCTTGCCTTGGTGGCGCGGGGTCCTCCAGGAAGACGGCAAAGTACGGAGTTGGAGGCCTTATGAGGAGCAACCTCAAAATATTTATTATTAATATCTTTTTATTTTTTATTTAATTTTTTTTTTTTTTGGGGGGGGGGGGTGGGGGTCCAACTTTTAACATTATTGTGTTTATTTTGTATCTGTCTAGTATAGAATATTTTAAGGGCCTACAAAATATTCATGAGGCCGTCGATCCGTTTTATTGCCAATTCACCGTATTTTTTGACCTGCCAAAAATTGAAAAGAATTCTGAAGTTCAGTTGTCCGGAAATATATCTGATTGGTTTTCAAGAGGCTGAGAGACTTTGAAATATTTGTTGAGTATTTTTGAATAATTATCATTTAGCGTTGGTTGCTATGTGAGTTTATTTAGTGTGGTGCACCCAAGATAATTCCCTGATGAAAACGCCCGCCCTCCCTCATGTGGTCAAAAATAGTTATGGTCAATTGTAGTTGCACGTAGATTCCAAGCTACATACAATGTAAAAATCCCGGGATTAAGTACCGACACTAACTAGCACAGTTGGATAAGTGCCGGGACTGTTTCACGCTCAGACGCCCCGGTCTGGGTTCGAGTCCGGCTGGACCTATATATAGGTACAAGACTGCTTGATGTGGCTAAAGCGTGACTGGGGTTCTGTCTTGTCTCCTCCCCTGATGGACAGCACCAATTCAAAGGCTAGGATCGGAAACAGGGAGGACATGCTGTGGGTCGGATGCCACGCCAGAAGGGAACTAGGGAAGCCGGATAGGGGCCAGTGTGTGCTATTAAACTGATTCCGGTGCCTGAAAGCCCGACAACCACAGCGGACCTTTGTACCGTTGTTTTCCAGATTCAATTTGAATTTTTTTGATTTTTTAAATTTATTTATTCATTTATTTTTTATTCATGCAACAACACACTTATTTTGGAGGCCTTCGGAGGAGCAACCTCAAAGGGGCCGGCGGCGCTCCGTTCCCCACCAACTGGCCGGACAGACTCGGTCCGTGATCAAAGGAGGATCGAAAGAGCACATCGGGCATGGGTCTTCCTAGGTCGCGGGCCCCGGCGGGACCCTTGCCTTGGTGGCGCGGGGGTCCTCCAGGAAGACGGCAAAATACGGAGTTGGAGGCCTTATGAGGAGCAACCTCAAAATATTTATTATTAATGTCTTTTTATTTTTTATTTAATTTTATTTATTTATTATTATTATTATTATTATTTTTTTATTTTTTTTGGGGGGTGGGGGTCCAACTTTTAACATTATTGTGTTTATTTTGTATCTGTCTAGTATAGAATATTTTAAGGGCCTACAAAATATTCATGAGGCCGTCGATCCGTTTTATTCCCAATTCACCGTATTTTTGACCGCATGGGGGCGTATGTAAACCGAATTCACGTCATACAAAATAAGTAAACAAACTGGGTTTTTGCATTGCTGTTATTATGTTGATGTATTTCCTCATTGATGCAAGAAAACTGCATACAGGCAATTAAAATAAGATGAAACTGTTATTGTGATGCAAGAGGGTGCACCACACTAAATAAGCCAAAATTCATGCGCCAAGCTACTTCCCATAACTTGTAAACCCACAACTTATTTTTAATTATAACGTTTTGGGGGTCATGCAATTAATAGATTGTGTAAATATAAGAATCTATCACAACCTGGGGGTTCTGTGCTTCAACTTTTGAGGAGACTTGATAAATTTAGGCGTTAAAGTTGGTCCTATTTGACCGGGGAAGTGGAGAAGTGCTTCACGAAAACTGGCAGCAAGTCGGTTTGGGAAAAAAAAACAAATAAATCGTGTTTTTTTCTTCTGCGGTAGTTAGCAAAAATTCCAAACGGTTGACCTGCCAAAAATTGAAAAGAATTCTGAAGTTCAGTTGTCCGGAAATATATCTGATTGGTTTTCAAGAGGCTGAGAGACTTTGAAATATTTGTTGAGTATTTTTGAATAATTATCATTTAGCGTTGGTTGCTATGTGAGTTTATTTAGTGTGGTGCACCCAAGATAATTCCCTGATGAAAACGCCCGCCCTCCCTCATGCGGTTAAAAACAGTTATGGTCAATTACAGTTGCACGTAGATTCCAAGCTACATACAATGTAAAAATCCCGGGATTAAGTACCGACACTAACTAGCACAGTTGGATAAGTGCCGGGACTGTTTCACGCTCAGACGCCCCGGTCTGGGTTCGAGTCCGGCTGGACCTATATATAGGTACAAGACTGCTTGATGTGGCTAAAGCGTGACTGGGGTTCTGTCTTGTCTCCTCCCCTGATGGACAGCACCAATTCAAAGGCTAGGATCGGAAACAGGGGAGGACATGCTGTGGGTCGGATGCCACGCCAGAAGGGAACTAGGGAAGCCGGATAGGGGCCAGTGTGTGCTATTAAACTGATTCCGGTGCCTGAAAGCCCGACAACCACAGCGTAACTTTTTACCTTTTTTTTCCAGATTCAATTTGAATTTTTTTGAATTGTTTTATTTTTTTATTTTTTTATTTTTTATTCATGCAACAACACACTTATTTTGGAGGCCTTCGGAGGAGCAACCTCAAAGGGGCCGGCGGCGCTCCGTTCACCACCAACTGGCCGGACAGACTCGGTCCGTGATCAAAGGAGGATCGAAAGAGCACATCGGGCATGGGTCTTCCTAGGTCGCGGGCCCCGGCGGGACCCTTGCCTTGGTGGCGCGGGGGTCCTCCAGGAAGACGGCAAAGTACGGAGTTGGAGGCCTTATGAGGAGCAACCTCAAAATATTTATTATTAATATCTTTTTATTTTTTATTTAATTTTTTTATTTTATTTTATTTTTTTTTTTTTGGGGGGGGGGGTGGGGGTCCAACTTTTAACATTATTGTGTTTATTTTGTATCTGTCTAGTATAGAATATTTTAAGGGCCTACAAAATATTCATGAGGCCGTCGATCCGTTTTATTGCCAATTCACCGTATTTTTTGACCTGCCAAAAATTGAAAAGAATTCTGAAGTTCAGTTGTCCGGAAATATATCTGATTGGTTTTCAAGAGGCTGAGAGACTTTGAAATATTTGTTGAGTATTTTTGAATAATTATCATTTAGCGTTGGTTGCTATGTGAGTTTATTTAGTGTGGTGCACCCAAGATAATTCCCTGATGAAAACGCCCGCCCTCCCTCATGCGGTTAAAAATAGTTATGGTCAATTACAGTTGCACGTAGATTCCAAGCTACATACAATGTAAAAATCCCGGGATTAAGTACCGACACTAACTAGCACAGTTGGATAAGTGCCGGGACTGTTTCACGCTCAGACGCCCCGGTCTGGGTTCGAGTCCGGCTGGACCTATATATAGGTACAAGACTGCTTGATGTGGCTAAAGCGTGACTGGGGTTCTGTCTTGTCTCCTCCCCTGATGGACAGCACCAATTCAAAGGCTAGGATCGGAAACAGGGGAGGACATGCTGTGGGTCGGATGCCACGCCAGAAGGGAACTAGGGAAGCCGGATAGGGGCCAGTGTGTGCTATTAAACTGATTCCGGTGCCTGAAAGCCCGACAACCACAGCGTAACTTTTTACCTTTTTTCCAGATTCAATTTGAATTTTTTTGAATTTTTTTATTTATTTATTTATTTATTTTTTATTCATGCAACAACACACTTATTTTGGAGGCCTTCGGAGGAGCAACCTCAAAGGGGCCGGCGGCGCTCCGTTCCCCACCAACTGGCCGGACAGACTCGGTCCGTGATCAAAGGAGGATCGAAAGAGCACATCGGGCATGGGTCTTCCTAGGTCGCGGGCCCCGGCGGGACCCTTGCCTTGGTGGCGCGGGGGTCCTCCAGGAAGACGGCAAAGTACGGAGTTGGAGGCCTTGTGAGGAGCAACCTCAAAATATTTATTATTAATATCTTTTTATTTTTTATTTAATTTTATTTATTTATTATTATTATTATTTTTTTTTTGGGGGGGGGGGGGTGGGGGTCCAACTTTTAACATTATTGTGTTTATTTTGTATCTGTCTAGTATAGAATATTTTAAGGGCCTACAAAATATTCATGAGGCCGTCGATCCGTTTTATTCCCAATTCACCGTATTTCTGACCGCATGGGGGCGTATGTAAACCGAATTCACGTCATACAAAATAAGTAAACAAACTGGGTTTTTGCATTGCTGTTATTATGTTGATGTATTTCCTCATTGATGCAAGAAAACTGCATACAGGCAATTTGAATTTTTTGGAATTTTTGTATTTATTTTTTATTGTTATTTTTTATTCATGCAACAACACACTAGAAGATACAAAGAATATTGCAGCTGCATTGTTTAATATTTGCGTTGCATTTATTTTGGAGGCCTTCGGAGGAGCAACCTCAAAGGGGCCGGCGGCGCTCCGTTCCCCACCAACTGGCCGGACAGACTCGGTCCGTGATCAAAGGAGGATCGAGAGAGCACATCGGACATGGGTCTTCCTATGTCGCGGGCCCCGGCGGGACCCTTGCCTTGGTGGCGCGGGGGTCCTCCAGGAAGACAGCAAAGTACGGAGTTGGAGGCCTTATGAGGAGCAACCTCAAAATATTTATTATTAATATCTTTTTATTTTTTATTTAATTTTATCTATTTATTTAGTTATTTATTTATTTATTTTTTTTTTTTTGGGGGGGGGGTGGGGGTCCAACTTTTAACATTATTGTGTTTATTTTGTATCTGTCTAGTATAAAATATTTTAAGGGCCTACAAAATATTCATGAGGCCGTCGATCCGTTTTATTCCCAATTCACCGTATTTTTGACCGCATTGTAAACCGAATTCACGTCATGCAAAATAAGTAAACAAACTGGGTTTTTGCATTGCTGTTATCATGTTGATGTATTTCCTCATTGATGCAAGAAAACTGCATACAGGCAATTAAAATAAGATGAAACTGTCATTGTGATGCAAGAGGGTGCACCACACTAAATAAGCCAAAATTCATGCGCCAAGCTACTTCCCATAATTTGTAAACCCACAACTTATTTTTAATTATAACGTTTTGGGGGTCATGCAATTAATAGATTGTGTAAATATAAGAATCTATCACAACCTGGGGGTTCTGTGCTTCAACTTTTGAGGAGACTTGATAAATTTAGGCGTTAAAGTTGGTCCTATTTGACCGGGGAAGTGGAGAAGTGCTTCACGAAAACTGGCAGCAAGTCGGTTTGGGAAAAAAACAAATAAATTGTGTGTTTTTTTCTTCTGGAGTAGTTAGCAAAAATTCCAAACGGTTGACCTGCCAAAAATTGAAAAGAATTCTGAAGTTCAGTTGTCCGGAAATATATCTGATTGGTTTTCAAGAGGCTGAGAGACTTTGAAATATTTGTTGAGTATTTTTGAATAATTATCATTTAGCGTTGGTTGCTATGTGAGTTTATTTAGTGTGGTGCACCCAAGATAATTCCCTGATGAAAACGCCCGCCCTCCCTCATGCGGTTAAAAATAGTTATGGTCAATTATAGTTGCACGTAGATTCCAAGCTACATACAATGTAAAAATCCCGGGATTAAGTACCGACACTAACTAGCACAGTTGGATAAGTGCCGGGACTGTTTCACGCTCAGACGCCCCGGTCTGGGTTCGAGTCCGGCTGGACCTATATATAGGTACAAGACTGCTTGATGTGGCTAAAGCGTGACTGGGGTTCTGTCTTGTCTCCTCCCCTGATGGACAGCACCAATTCAAAGGCTAGGATCGGAAACAGGGGAGGACATGCTGTGGGTCGGATGCCACGCCAGAAGGGAACTAGGGAAGCCGGATAGGGGCCAGTGTGTGCTATTAAACTGATTCCGGTGCCTGAAAGCCCGACAACCACAGCGTAACTTTTTACCCTTTTTTCCAGATTCAATTTGATTTTTTTTGAATTGTTTTATTTTGTTATTTTTTATTTTTTATTCATGCAACAACACACTTATTTTGGAGGCCTTCGGAGGAGCAATCTCAAAGGGGCCGGCGGCGCTCCGTTCCCCACCAACTGGCCGGACAGACTCGGTCCGTGATCAAAGGAGGATCGAAAGAGCACATCGGGCATGGGTCTTCCTAGGTCGCGGGCCCCGGCGGGACCCTTGCCTTGGTGGCGCGGGGTCCTCCAGGAAGACGGCAAAGTACGGAGTTGGAGGCCTTATGAGGAGCAACCTCAAAATATTTATTATTAGTATCTTTTTATTTTTTATTTAATTTTATTTATTTATTCATTTTTTTGGGGGGGGGGTTGGGGGTCCAACTTTTAACATTATTGTGTTTATTTTGTATCTGTCTAGTATAGAATATTTTAAGGGCCTACAAAATATTCATGAGGCCGTCGATCCGTTTTATTCCCAATTCACCGTATTTTTGACCGCATGGGGGCGTATGTAAACCGAATTCACGTCATGCAAAATAAGTAAACAAACTGGGTTTTTGCATTGCTGTTATTATGTTGATGTATTTCCTCATTGATGCAAGAAAACTGCATACAGGCAATTTGAATTTTTTGGAATTTTTGTATTTATTTTTTATTGTTATTTTTTATTCATGCAACAACACACTAGAAGATACAAAGACTATTGCAGCTGCATTGTTTAATATTTGCGTTGCATTTATTTTGGAGGCCTTCGGAGGAGCAACCTCAAAGGGGCCGGCGGCGCTCCGTTCCCCACCAACTGGCCGGACAGACTCGGTCCGTGATCAAAGGAGGATCGAGAGAGCACATCGGGCATGGGTCTTCCTAGGTCGCGGGCCCCGGCGGGACCCTTGCCTTGGTGGCGCGGGGGTCCTCCAGGAAGACGGCAAAGTACGGAGTTGGAGGCCTTATGAGGAGCAACCTCAAAATATTTATTATTAATATTTTTTTATTTTTAATTCACTTTAATTTATTTATTCCTTTATTTTCTTTGGGGGGGGGTGGGGGTCCAACTTTTAACATTATTGTGTTTATTTTGTATCTGTCTAGTATAGAATATTTTAAGGGCCTACAAAATATTCATGAGGCCGTCGATCCGTTTTATTCCCAATTCACCGTATTTTTTGACCTGCCAAAAAATTGAAAAGAATTCTGAAGTTCAGTTGTCCGGAAATATATCTGATTGGTTTTCAAGAGGCTGAGAGACTTTGGAATATTTGTTGAGTATTTTTGAATAATTATCATTTAGCGTTGGTTGCTATGTGAGTTTATTTAGTGTGGTGCACCCAAGATAATTCCCTGATGAAAACGCCCGCCCTCCCTCATGCGGTTAAAAATAGTTATGGTCAATTATAGTTGCACGTAGATGCCAAGCTACATACAATGTAAAAATCCCGGGATTAAGTACCGACACTAACTAGCACAGTTGGATAAGTGCCGGGACTGTTTCACGCTCAGACGCCCCGGTCTGGGTTCGAGTCCGGCTGGACCTATATATAGGTACAAGACTGCTTGATGTGGCTAAAGCGTGACTGGGGTTCTGTCTTGTCTCCTCCCTGATGGACAGCACCAATTCAAAGGCTAGGATCGGAAACAGGGGAGGACATGCTGTGGGTCGGATGCCACGCCAGAAGGGAACTAGGGAAGCCGGATAGGGGCCAGTGTGTGCTATTAAACTGATTCCGGTGCCTGAAAGCCCGACAACCACAGCGTAACTTTTTACCCTTTATTCCAGATTCAATTTGAATTTTTTGAATTGTTTTATTTTGTTATTTTTTATTTTTTATTCATGCAACAACACACTTATTTTGGAGGCCTTCGGAGGAGCAACCTCAAAGGGGCCGGCGGCGCTCCGTTCCCCACCAACTGGCCGGACAGACTCGGTCCGTGATCAAAGGAGGATCGAAAGAGCACATCGGGCATGGGTCTTCGTAGGTCGCGGGCCCCGGCGGGACCCTTGCCTTGGTGGCGCGGGGTCCTCCAGGAAGACGGCAAAGTACGGAGTTGGAGGCCTTATGAGGAGCAACCTCAAAATATTTATTATTAATATCTTTTTATTTTTTATTTAATTTTTTAATTTTTTTTTAATTTTTATTTATTTTTTGGGGGGTGGGGTCCAACTTTTAACATTATTGTGTTTATTTTGTATCTGCCTAGTATAGAATATTT
Source organism: Plazaster borealis (assembly GCA_021014325.1). Taxonomy (NCBI): domain Eukaryota; kingdom Metazoa; phylum Echinodermata; class Asteroidea; order Forcipulatida; family Labidiasteridae; genus Plazaster; species Plazaster borealis. The sequence continues at coordinate 17,506 of JAJGQC010000365.1, forward strand.
TAAGGGCCTACAAAATATTCATCAGGCCGTCGATCCGTTTTATTCCCAATTCACCGTATTTTTTGACCTGCCAAAAATTGAAAAGAATTCTGAAGTTCAGTTGTCCGGAAATATATCTGATTGGTTTTCAAGAGGCTGAGAGACTTTGAAATATTTGTTGAGTATTTCTGAATAATTATCATTTAGCGTTGGTTGCTATGTGAGTTTATTTAGTGTGGTGCACCCAAGATAATTCCCTGATGAAAACGCCCGCCCTCCCTCATGTGGTCAAAAATAGTTATGGTCAATTGTAGTTGCACGTAGATTCCAAGCTACATACATGTACAATGTAAAAATCCCGGGATTAAGTACCGACACTTACTAGCACAGTTGGATAAGTGCCGGGACTGTTTCACGCTCAGACGCCCCGGTCTGGGTTCGAGTCCGGCTGGACCTATATATAGGTACAAGACTGCTTGATGTGGCTAAAGCGTGACTGGGGTTCTGTCTTGTCTCCTCCCCTGATGGACAGCACCAATTCAAAGGCTAGGATCGGAAACAGGGGAGGACATGCTGTGGGTCGGATGCCACGCCAGAAGGGAACTAGGGAAGCCGGATAGGGGCCAGTGTGTGCTATTAAACTGATTCCGGTGCCTGAAAGCCCGACAACCACAGCGTAACTTTTTACCCTTTTTTCCAGATTCAATTTGAATTTTTTTGAATTTTTGTATTCATTTATTTATTTATTTATTTTTTATTCATGCAACAACACACTTATTTTGGAGGCCTTCGGAGGAGCAACCTCAAAGGGGCCGGCGGCGCTCCGTTCCCCACCAACTGGCCGGACAGACTCGGTCCGTGATCAAAGGAGGATCGAAAGAGCACATCGGGCATGGGTCTTCCTAGGTCGCGGGCCCCGGCAGGACCCTTGCCTTGGTGGCGCGGGGGTCCTCCAGGAAGACGGCAAAGTACGGAGTTGGAGGCCTTATGAGGAGCAACCTCAAAATATTTATTATTAATATCTTTTTACTTTTTATTTAATTTTATCTATTTATTTAGTTATTTATTTTTTTTTTTGGGGGGGGGTGGGGGTCCAACTTTTAACACTATTGTGTTTATTTTGTATCTGTCTAGTATAGAATATTTTAAGGGCCTACAAAATATTCATGAGGCCGTCGATCCGTTTTATTCCCAATTCACCGTATTTTTTGACCTGCCAAAATTGAAAAGAATTCTGAAGTTCAGTTGTCCGGAAATATATCTGATTGGTTTTCAAGAGGCTGAGAGACTTTGAAATATTTATTGAGTATTTTTGAATAATTATCATTTAGCGTTGGTTGCTATGTGAGTTTATTTAGTGTGGTGCACCCAAGATAATTCCCTGATGAAAACGCCCGCCCTCCCTCATGCGGTTAAAAATAGTTATGGTCAATTATAGTTGCACGTAGATTCCAAGCTACATACAATGTAAAAATCCCGGGATTAAGTACCGACACTAACTAGCACAGTTGGATAAGTGCCGGGACTGTTTCACGCTCAGACGCCCCGGTCTGGGTTCGAGTCCGGCTGGACCTATATATAGGTACAAGACTGCTTGATGTGGCTAAAGCGTGACTGGGGTTCTGTCTTGTCTCCTCCCCTGATGGACAGCACCAATTCAAAGGCTAGGATCGGAAACAGGGGAGGACATGCTGTGGGTCGGATGCCACGCCAGAAGGGAACTAGGGAAGCCGGATAGGGGCCAGTGTGTGCTATTAAACTGATTCCGGTGCCTGAAAGCCCGACAACCACAGCGTAACTTTTTACCCTTTTTTCCAGATTCAATTTGAATTTTTTTGAATTTTTTTATTTTTTTATTTTTTATTTTTTATTCATGCAACAACACACTTATTTTGGAGGCCTTCGGAGGAGCAACCTCAAAGGGGCCGGCGGCGCTCCGTTCCCCACCAACTGGCCGGACAGACTCGGTCCGTGATCAAAGGAGGATCGAGAGAGCACATCGGGCATGGGTCTTCCTAGGTCGCGGGCCCCGGCATGACCCTTGCCTTGGTGGCGCGGGGGTCCTCCAGGAAGACGGCAAAGTACGGAGTTGGAGGCCTTATGAGGAGCAACCTCAAAATATTTATTATTAATATCTTTTTATTTTTTATTTAATTTTATCTATTTATTTAGTTATTTATTTTTTTTTGGGGGTGGGGTCCAACTTTTAACACTATTGTGTTTATTTTGTATCTGTCTAGTATAGAATATTTTAAGGGCCTACAAAATATTCATGAGGCCGTCGATCCGTTTTATTCCCAATTCACCGTATTTTTTGACCTGCCAAAATTGAAAAGAATTCTGAAGTTCAGTTGTCCGGAAATATATCTGATTGGTTTTCAAGAGGCTGAGAGACTTTGAAATATTTATTGAGTATTTTTGAATAATTATCATTTAGCGTTGGTTGCTATGTGAGTTTATTTAGTGTGGTGCACCCAAGATAATTCCCTGATGAAAACGCCCGCCCTCCCTCATGCGGTTAAAAATAGTTATGGTCAATTATAGTTGCACGTAGATTCCAAGCTACATACAATGTAAAAATCCGGGATTAAGTACCGACACTAACTAGCACAGTTGGATAAGTGCCGGGACTGTTTCACGCTCAGACGCCCCGGTCTGGGTTCGAGTCCGGCTGGACCTATATAGGTACAAGACTGCTTGATGTGGCTAAAGCGTGACTGGGGTTCTGTCTTGTCTCCTCCCTGATGGACAGCACCAATTCAAAGGCTAGGATCGGAAACAGGGAGGACATGCTGTGGGTCGGATGCCACGCCAGAAGGGAACTAGGGAAGCCGGATAGGGGCCAGTGTGTGCTATTAAACTGATTCCGGTGCCTGAAAGCCCGACAACCACAGCGTAACTTTTTACCCTTTTTTCCAGATTCAATTTGAATTTTTTTGAATTTTGGTATATTGTTATTGTTTATATTTTAGTCATGCAACAACACACTTATTTTGGAGGCCTTCGGAGGAGCAACCTCAAAGGGGCCGGCGGCGCTCCGTTCCCCACCAACTGGCCGGACAGACTCGGTCCGTGATCAAAGGAGGATCGAAAGAGCACATCGGGCATGGGTCTTCCTAGGTCGCGGGCCCCGGCGGGACCCTTGCCTTGGTGGCGCGGGGTCCTCCAGGAAGACGGCAAAGTACGGAGTTGGAGGCCTTATGAGGAGCAACCTCAAAATATTTATTATTAATATCTTTTTATTTTTTATTTAATTTTTTTAATTTTTTTAAATTTTTATTTATTTTGGGGGGGGGTGGGGGTCCAACTTTTAACATTATTGTGTTTATTTTGTATCTGTCTACTATAGAATATTTTAAGGGCCTACAAAATATTCATGAGGCCGTCGATCCGTTTTATTGCCAATTCACCGTATTTTTTGACCTGCCAAAAATTGAAAAGAATTCTGAAGTTCAGTTGTCCGGAAATATATCTGATTGGTTTTCAAGAGGCTGAGAGACTTTGAAATATTTGTTGAGTATTTCTGAATAATTATCATTTAGCGTTGGTTGCTATGTGAGTTTATTTAGTGTGGTGCACCCAAGATAATTCCCTGATGAAAACGCCCGCCCTCCCTCATGTGGTCAAAAATAGTTATGGTCAATTGTAGTTGCACGTAGATTCCAAGCTACATACAATGTAAAAATCCCGGGATTAAGTACCGACACTAACTAGCACAGTTGGATAAGTGCCGGGACTGTTTCACGCTCAGACGCCCGGTCTGGGTTCGAGTCCGGCTGGACCTATATATAGGTACAAGACTGCTTGATGTGGCTAAAGCGTGACTGGGGTTCTGTCTTGTCTCCTCCCCTGATGGACAGCACCAATTCAAAGGCTAGGATCGGAAACAGGGGAGGACATGCTGTGGGTCGGATGCCACGCCAGAAGGGAACTAGGGAAGCCGGATAGGGGCCAGTGTGTGCTATTAAACTGATTCCGGTGCCTGAAAGCCCGACAACCACAGCGTAACTTTTTACCCTTTTTTCCAGATTCAATTTGAATTTTTTGAATTTTTTTATTCATTTATTTATTTATTTATTTTTTATTCATGCAACAACACACTTATTTTGGAGGCCTTCGGAGGAGCAACCTCAAAGGGCCGGCGGCGCTCCGTTCCCACCAACTGGCCGGACAGACTCGGTCCGTGATCAAAGGAGGATCGAGAGAGCACATCGGGCATGGGTCTTCCTAGGTCGCGGGCCCCGGCAGGACCCTTGCCTTGGTGGCGCGGGGGTCCTCCAGGAAGACGGCAAAGTACGGAGTTGGAGGCCTTATGAGGAGCAACCTCAAAATATTTATTATTAATATCTTTTTATTTTTTATTTAATTTTATCTATTTATTTAGTTATTTATTTTTTTTGGGGGGGGGGGTGGGGGTCCAACTTTTAACATTATTGTGTTTATTTTGTATCTGTCTAGTATAGAATATTTTAAGGGCCTACAAAATATTCATCAGGCCGTCGATCCGTTTTATTCCCAATTCACTGTATTTTGGACCGCATGGGGGCGTATGTAAACCGAATTCACGTCATGCAAAATAAGTAAACAAACTGGGTTTTTGCATTGCTGTTATTATGTTGATGTATTTCCTCATTGATGCAAGAAAACTGCATACAGGCAATTTGAATTTTTTGAATTTTTTATTTATTTTTATTGTTATTTTTTATTCATGCAACAACACACTAGAAGATACAAAGAATATTGCAGCTGCATTGTTTAATATTTGCGTTGCATTTATTTTGGAGGCCTTCGGAGGAGCAACCTCAAAGGGGCCGGCGGCGCTCCGTTCCCCACCAACTGGCCGGACAGACTCGGTCCGTGATCAAAGGAGGATCGAGAGAGCACATCGGGCATGGGTCTTCCTAGGTCGCGGGCCCCGGCGGGACCCTTGCCTTGGTGGCGCGGGGTCCTCCAGGAAGACGGCAAAGTACGGAGTTGGAGGCCTTATGAGGAGCAACCTCAAAATATTTATTATTAATATCTTTTTATTTTTTATTTCATTTTATTTATTTATTTATTTATTTTTTTGGGGGGGGGTGGGGGTCCAACTTTTAACATTATTGTGTTTATTTTGTATCTGTCTAGTATAGAATATTTTAAGGGCCTACAAAATATTCATGAGGCCGTCGATCCGTTTTATTCCCAATTCACCGTATTTTTTGACCTGCCAAAAATTGAAAAGAATTCTGAAGTTCAGTTGTCCGGAAATATATCTGATTGGTTTTCAAGAGGCTGAGAGACTTTGGAATATTTGTTGAGTATTTTTGAATAATTATCATTTAGCGTTGGTTGCTATGTGAGTTTATTTAGTGTGGTGCACCCAAGATAATTCCCTGATGAAAACGCCCGCCCTCCCTCATGCGGTTAAAAATAGTTATGGTCAATTATAGTTGCACGTAGATGCCAAGCTACATACAATGTAAAAATCCCGGGATTAAGTACCGACACTAACTAGCACAGTTGGATAAGTGCCGGGACTGTTTCACGCTCAGACGCCCCGGTCTGGGTTCGAGTCCGGCTGGACCTATATATAGGTACAAGACTGCTTGATGTGGCTAAAGCGTGACTGGGGTTCTGTCTTGTCTCCTCCCTGATGGACAGCACCAATTCAAAGGCTAGGATCGGAAACAGGGAGGACATGCTGTGGGTCGGATGCCACGCCAGAAGGGAACTAGGGAAGCCGGATAGGGGCCAGTGTGTGCTATTAAACTGATTCCGGTGCCTGAAAGCCCGACAACCACAGCGTAACTTTTTACCCTTTTTTCCAGATTCAATTTGATTTTTTTTGAATTGTTTTATTTTGTTATTTTTTATTTTTTATTCATGCAACAACACACTTATTTTGGAGGCCTTCGGAGGAGCAACCTCAAAGGGGCCGGCGGCGCTCCGTTCCCCACCAACTGGCCGGACAGACTCGGTCCGTGATCAAAGGAGGATCGAAAAAGCACATCGGGCATGGGTCTTCCTAGGTCGCGGGCCCCGGCGGGACCCTTGCCTTGGTGGCGCGGGGTCCTCCAGGAAGACGGCAAAGTACGGAGTTGGAGGCCTTATGAGGAGCAACCACAAAATATTTATTATTAATATCTTTTTATTTTTTATTTCATTTTATTTATTTATTATTATTTTTTTTGGGGGGGATGGGGGTCCAACTTTTAACATTATTGTGTTTATTTTGTATCTGTCTAGTATAGAATATTTTAAGGGCCTACAAAATATTCATGAGGCCGTCGATCCGTTTTATTCCCAATTCACCGTATTTTGGACCGCATGGGGGCGTATGTAAACCGAATTCACGTCATGCAAAATAAGTAAACAAACTGGGTTTTTGCATTGCTGTTATTATGTTGATGTATTTCCTCATTGATGCAAGAAAACTGCATACAGGCAATTTGAATTTTTTTGAATTTTTGTATTTATTTTTTATTTTTATTTTTTATTCATGCAACAACACACTAGAAGATACAAAGAATATTGCAGCTGCATTGTTTAATATTTGCGTTGCATTTATTTTGGAGGCCTTCGGAGGAGCAACCTCAAAGGGGCCGGCGGCGCTCTGTTCCCCACCAACAGGCCGGACAGACTCGGTCCGTGATCAAAGGAGGATCGAGAGAGCACATCGGGCATGGGTCTTCCTAGGTCGCGGGCCCCGGCGGGACCCTTGCCTTGGTGGCGCGGGGGTCCTCCAGGAAGACGACAAAGTACGGAGTTGGAGGCCTTATGAGGAGCAACCTCAAAATATTTATTATTAATATCTTTTTATTTTTTATTTAATTTTATCTATTTATTTAGTTATTATTTTTTTTTTTGGGGGTGGGGTCCAACTTTTAACATTATTGTGTTTATTTTGTATCTGTCTAGTATAGAATATTTTAAGGGCCTACAAAATATTCATGAGGCCGTCGATCCGTTTTATTCCCAATTCACCGTATTTTTTGACCTGCCAAAAATTGAAAAGAATTCTGAAGTTCAGTTGTCCGGAAATATATCTGATTGGTTTTCAAGAGGCTGAGAGACTTTGAAATATTTGTTGAGTATTTTTGAATAATTATCATTTAGCGTTGGTTGCTATGTGAGTTTATTTAGTGTGGTGCACCCAAGATAATTCCCTGATGAAAACGCCCGCCCTCCCTCATGCGGTTAAAAATAGTTATGGTCAATTATAGTTGCACGTAGATGCCAAGCTACATACAATGTAAAAATCCCGGGATTAAGTACCGACACTAACTAGCACAGTTGGATAAGTGCCGGGACTGTTTCACGCTCAGACGCCCCGGTCTGGGTTCGAGTCCGGCTGGACCTATATATAGGTACAAGACTGCTTGATGTGGCTAAAGCGTGACTGGGGTTCTGTCTTGTCTCCTCCCCTGATGGACAGCACCAATTCAAAGGCTAGGATCGGAAACAGGGGAGGACATGCTGTGGGTCGGATGCCACGCCAGAAGGGAACTAGGGAAGCCGGATAGGGGCCAGTGTGTGCTATTAAACTGATTCCGGTGCCTGAAAGCCCGACAACCACAGCGTAACTTTTTACCCTTTTTTTCCAGATTCAATTTGATTTTTTTTGAATTGTTTTATTTTGTTATTTTTTATTTTTTATTCATGCAACAACACACTTATTTTGGAGGCCTTCGGAGGAGCAACCTCAAAGGGGCCGGCGGCGCTCCGTTCCCCACCAACTGGCCGGACAGACTCGGTCCGTGATCAAAGGAGGATCGAAAAAGCACATCGGGCATGGGTCTTCCTAGGTCGCGGGCCCCGGCGGGACCCTTGCCTTGGTGGCGCGGGGTCCTCCAGGAAGACGGCAAAGTACGGAGTTGGAGGCCTTATGAGGAGCAACCTCAAAATATTTATTATTAGTATCTTTTTATTTTTTATTTAATTTTATTTATTTATTTATTTATTTTTTTTTTTTGGGGGGGGGTTGGGGGTCCAACTTTTAACATTATTGTGTTTATTTTGTATCTGTCTAGTATAGAATATTTTAAGGGCCTACAAAATATTCATGAGGCCGTCGATCCGTTTTATTCCCAATTCACCGTATTTTGGACCGCATGGGGGCGTATGTAAACCGAATTCACGTCATGCAAAATAAGTAAACAAACTGGGTTTTTGCATTGCTGTTATTATGTTGATGTATTTCCTCATTGATGCAAGAAAACTGCATACAGGCAATTTGAATTTTTTTGAATTTTTGTATTTATTTTTTATTGTTATTTTTTATTCATGCAACAACACACTAGAAGATACAAAGACTATTGCAGCTGCATTGTTTAATATTTGCGTTGCATTTATTTTGGAGGCCTTCGGAGGAGCAACCTCAAAGGGGCCGGCGGCGCTCCGTTCCCCACCAACTGGCCGGACAGACTCGGTCCGTGATCAAAGGAGGATCGAGAGAGCACATCGGGCATGGGTCTTCCTAGGTCGCGGGCCCCGGCGGGACCCTTGCCTTGGTGGCGCGGGGTCCTCCAGGAAGACGGCAAAGTACGGAGTTGGAGGCCTTATGAGGAGCAACCTCAAAATATTTATTATTAATATCTTTTAATTTTTTATTTCATTTTATTTATTTATTTAGTTATTTTTTTTTGGGGGTGGGGCCCAACTTTTAACATTATTGTGTTTATTTTGTATCTGTCTAGTATAGAATATTTTAAGGGCCTACAAAATATTCATGAGGCCGTCGATCCGTTTTATTCCCAATTCACCGTATTTTTTGACCTGCCAAAAATTGAAAAGAATTCTGAAGTTCAGTTGTCCGGAAATATATCTGATTGGTTTTCAAGAGGCTGAGAGACTTTGGAATATTTGTTGAGTATTTTTGAATAATTATCATTTAGCGTTGGTTGCTATGTGAGTTTATTTAGTGTGGTGCACCCAAGATAATTCCCTGATGAAAACGCCCGCCCTCCCTCATGCGGTTAAAAATAGTTATGGTCAATTATAGTTGCACGTAGATGCCAAGCTACATACAATGTAAAAATCCCGGATTAAGTACCGACACTAACTAGCACAGTTGGATAAGTGCCGGGACTGTTTCACGCTCAGACGCCCCGGTCTGGGTTCGAGTCCGGCTGGACCTATATATAGGTACAAGACTGCTTGATGTGGCTAAAGCGTGACTGGGGTTCTGTCTTGTCTCCTCCCTGATGGACAGCACCAATTCAAAGGCTAGGATCGGAAACAGGGAGGACATGCTGTGGGTCGGATGCCACGCCAGAAGGGAACTAGGGAAGCCGGATAGGGGCCAGTGTGTGCTATTAAACTGATTCCGGTGCCTGAAAGCCCGACAACCACAGCGTAACTTTTTACCCTTTTTTTCCAGATTCAATTTGATTTTTTTTGAATTGTTTTATTTTGTTATTTTTTATTTATGCAACAACACACTTATTTTGGAGGCCTTCGGAGGAGCAACCTCAAAGGGGCCGGCGGCGCTCCGTTCCCCACCAACTGGCCGGACAGACTCGGTCCGTGATCAAAGGAGGATCGAAAGAGCACATCGGGCATGGGTCTTCCTAGGTCGCGGGCCCCGGCGGGACCCTTGCCTTGGTGGCGCGGGGTCCTCCAGGAAGACGGCAAAGTACGGAGTTGGAGGCCTTATGAGGAGCAACCTCAAAATATTTATTATTAATATCTTTTTATTTTTTATTTAATTTTTAAAATTTTTTTTAAATTTTTATTTATTTATTTTTTTTTGGGGGGGGGGTGGGGGTCCAACTTTTAACATTATTGTGTTTATTTTGTATCTGCCTAGTATAGAATATTTTAAGGGCCTACAAAATATTCATCAGGCCGTCGATCCGTTTTATTCCCAATTCACCGTATTTTTTGACCTGCCAAAAATTGAAAAGAATTCTGAAGTTCAGTTGTCCGGAAATATATCTGATTGGTTTTCAAGAGGCTGAGAGACTTTGAAATATTTGTTGAGTATTTCTGAATAATTATCATTTAGCGTTGGTTGCTATGTGAGTTTATTTAGTGTGGTGCACCCAAGATAATTCCCTGATGAAAACGCCCGCCCTCCCTCATGTGGTCAAAAATAGTTATGGTCAATTGTAGTTGCACGTAGATTCCAAGCTACATACAATGTAAAAATCCCGGGATTAAGTACCGACACTAACTAGCACAGTTGGATAAGTGCCGGGACTGTTTCACGCTCAGACGCCCCGGTCTGGGTTCGAGTCCGGCTGGACCTATATATAGGTACAAGACTGCTTGATGTGGCTAAAGCGTGACTGGGGTTCTGTCTTGTCTCCTCCCTGATGGACAGCACCAATTCAAAGGCTAGGATCGGAAACAGGGGAGGACATGCTGTGGGTCGGATGCCACGCCAGAAGGGAACTAGGGAAGCCGGATAGGGGCCAGTGTGTGCTATTAAACTGATTCCGGTGCCTGAAAGCCCGACAACCACAGCGTAACTTTTACCCTTTTTCCAGATTCAATTTGAATTTTTTTGAATTTTTTATTCATTTATTTATTTATTTATTTTTATTCATGCAACAACACACTTATTTTGGAGGCCTTCGGAGGAGCAACCTCAAAGGGGCCGGCGGCGCTCCGTTCCCCACCAACTGGCCGGACAGACTCGGTCCGTGATCAAAGGAGGATCGAGAGAGCACATCGGGCATGGGTCTTCCTAGGTCGCGGGCCCCGGCAGGACCCTTGCCTTGGTGGCGCGGGGTCCTCCAGGAAGACGGCAAAGTACGGAGTTGGAGGCCTTATGAGGAGCAACCTCAAAATATTTATTATTAATATCTTTTTATTTTTTGTTTAATTTTATCTATTTATTTAGTTATTTATTTATTTATTTTTTTTGGGGGGTGGGGGTCCAACTTTTAACATTATTGTGTTTATTTTGTATCTGTCTAGTATAGAATATTTTAAGGGCCTACAAAATATTCATGAGGCCGTCGATCCGTTTTATTCCCAATTCACCGTATTTTTTGACCTGCCAAAAATTGAAAAGAATTCTGAAGTTCAGTTGTCCGGAAATATATCTGATTGGTTTTCAAGAGGCTGAGAGACTTTGAAATATTTATTGAGTATTTTTGAATAATTATCATTTAGCGTTGGTTGCTATGTGAGTTTATTTAGTGTGGTGCACCCAAGAAAATTCCCTGATGAAAACGCCCGCCCTCCCTCATGCGGTTAAAAATAGTTATGGTCAATTATAGTTGCACGTAGATTCCAAGCTACATACAATGTAAAAATCCCGGGATTAAGTACCGACACTAACTAGCACAGTTGGATAAGTGCCGGGACTGTTTCACGCTCAGACGCCCCGGTCTGGGTTCGAGTCCGGCTGGACCTATATATAGGTACAAGACTGCTTGATGTGGCTAAAGCGTGACTGGGGTTCTGTCTTGTCTCCTCCCCTGATGGACAGCACCATTTCAAAGGCTAGGATCGGAAACAGGGGAGGACATGCTGTGGGTCGGATGCCACGCCAGAAGGGAACTAGGGAAGTCGGATAGGGGCCAGTGTGTGCTATTAAACTGATTCCGGTGCCTGAAAGCCCGACAACCACAGCGTAACTTTTTACCCTTTTTTTCCAGATTCAATTTGAATTTTTTTTGAATTTTTTTATTTTGTTATTTTTTATTTTTTATTCATGCAACAACACACTTATTTTGGAGGCCTTCGGAGGAGCAACCTCAAAGGGGCCGGCGGCGCTCCGTTCCCCACCAACTGGCCGGACAGACTCGGTCCGTGATCAAAGGAGGATCGAAAGAGCACATCGGGCATGGGTCTTCCTAGGTCGCGGGCCCCGGCGGGACCCTTGCCTTGGTGGCGCGGGGTCCTCCAGGAAGACGGCAAAGTACGGAGTTGGAGGCCTTATGAGGAGCAACCTCAAAATATTTATTATTAATATCTTTTTATTTTTTATTTAATTTTTTTAATTTTTTTTAATTTTTATTTATTTATTTTTTTTGGGAAGGGGGGGGTGGGGGTCCAACTTTTAACATTATTGTGTTTATTTTGTATCTGTCTAGTATAGAATATTTTAAGGGCCTACAAAATATTCATCAGGCCGTCGATCCGTTTTATTCCCAATTCACCGTATTTTTTGACCTGCCAAAAATTGAAAAGAATTCTGAAGTTCAGTTGTCCGGAAATATATCTGATTGGTTTTCAAGAGGCTGAGAGACTTTGAAATATTTGTTGAGTATTTCTGAATAATTATCATTTAGCGTTGGTTGCTATGTGAGTTTATTTACTGTGGTGCACCCAAGATAATTCCCTGATGAAAACGCCCGCCCTCCCTCATGTGGTCAAAAATAGTTATGGTCAATTGTAGTTGCACGTAGATTCCAAGCTACATACAATGTAAAAATCCCGGGATTAAGTACCGACACTAACTAGCACAGTTGGATAAGTGCCGGGACTGTTTCACGCTCAGACGCCCCGGTCTGGGTTCGAGTCCGGCTGGACCTATATATAGGTACAAGACTGCTTGATGTGGCTAAAGCGTGACTGGGGTTCTGTCTTGTCTCCTCCCTGATGGACAGCACCAATTCAAAGGCTAGGATCGGAAACAGGGGAGGACATGCTGTGGGTCGGATGCCACGCCAGAAGGGAACTAGGGAAGCCGGATAGGGGCCAGTGTGTGCTATTAAACTGATTCCGGTGCCTGAAAGCCCGACAACCACAGCGTAACTTTTTACCCTTTTTACAGATTAAATTTGCATTTTTTTGGAATTTTTTATTCATTTATTTATTTATTTATTTTTTATTCATGCAACAACACACTTATTTTGGAGGCCTTCGGAGGAGCAACCTCAAAGGGGCCGGCGGCGCTCCGTTCCCCACCAACTGGCCGGACAGACTCGGTCCGTGATCAAAGGAGGATCAAGAGAGCACATCGGGCATGGGTCTTCCTAGGTCGCGGGCCCCGGCAGGACCCTTGCCTTGGTGGCGCGGGGTCCTCCAGGAAGACGGCAAAGTACGGAGTTGGAGGCCTTATGAGGAGCAACCTCAAAATATTTATTATTAATATCTTTTTATTTTTTATTTAATTTTATCTATTTATTTAGTTATTTATTTATTTTTTTTGGGGGGTGGGGGTCCAACTTTTAACATTATTGTGTTTATTTTGTATCTGTCTAGTATAGAATATTTTAAGGGCCTACAAAATATTCATGAGGCCGTCGATCCGTTTTATTCCCAATTCACCGTATTTTGGACCGCATGGGGGCGTATGTAAACCGAATTCACGTCATGCAAAATAAGTAAACAAACTGGGTTTTTGCATTGCTGTTATTATGTTGATGTATTTCCTCATTGATGCAAGAAAACTGCATACAGGCAATTTGAATTTTTTGGAATTTTTGTATTTATTTTTTATTTTTATTTTTTATTCATGCAACAACACACTAGAAGATACAAAGAATATTGCAGCTGCATTGTTTAATATTTGCGTTGCATTTATTTTGGAGGCCTTCGGAGGAGCAACCTCAAAGGGGCCGGCGGCGCTCTGTTCCCCACCAACTGGCCGGACAGACTCGGTCCGTGATCAAAGGAGGATCGAGAGAGCACATCGGGCATGGGTCTTCCTAGGTCGCGGGCCCCGGCGGGACCCTTGCCTTAGTGGCGCGGGGGTCCTCCAGGAAGACGACAAAGTACGGAGTTGGAGGCCTTATGAGGAGCAACCTCAAAATATTTATTATTAATATCTTTTTATTTTTTATTTAATTTTATCTATTTATTTAGTTATTATTTTTTTTTGGGGGTGGGGGTCCAACTTTTAACATTATTGTGTTTATTTTGTATCTGTCTAGTATAGAATATTTTAAGGGCCTACAAAATATTCATCAGGCCGTCGATCCGTTTTATTCCCAATTCACCGTATTTTTTGACCTGCCAAAAATTGAAAAGAATTCTGAAGTTCAGTTGTCCGGAAATATATCTGATTGGTTTTCAAGAGGCTGAGAGACTTTGAAATATTTGTTGAGTATTTTTGAATAATTATCATTTAGCGTTGGTTGCTATGTGAGTTTATTTAGTGTGGTGCACCCAAGATAATTCCCTGATGAAAACGCCCGCCCTCCCTCATGCGGTTAAAAATAGTTATGGTCAATTATAGTTGCACGTAGATGCCAAGCTACATACAATGTAAAAATCCCGGGATTAAGTACCGACACTAACTAGCACAGTTGGATAAGTGCCGGGACTGTTTCACGCTCAGACGCCCCGGTCTGGGTTCGAGTCCGGCTGGACCTATATATAGGTACAAGACTGCTTGATGTGGCTAAAGCGTGACTGGGGTTCTGTCTTGTCTCCTCCCCTGATGGACAGCACCAATTCAAAGGCTAGGATCGGAAACAGGGGAGGACATGCTGTGGGTCGGATGCCACGCCAGAAGGGAACTAGGCAACCCGGATAGGGGCCAGTGTGTGCTATTAAACTGATACCGGTGCCTCAAAGCCCGACAACCACAGCGTAACTTTTAACCTTTTTTACCAGATTCAATTTGATTTTTTTTGAATTGTTTTATTTTGTTATTTTTTATTTTTTATTCATGCAACAACACACTTATTTTGGAGGCCTTCGGAGGAGCAACCTCAAAGGGGCCGGCGGCGCTCCGTTCCCCACCAACTGGCCGGACAGACTCGGTCCGTGATCAAAGGAGGATCGAAAGAGCACATCGGGCATGGGTCTTCCTAGGTCGCGGGCCCCGGCGGGACCCTTGCCTTGGTGGCGCGGGGTCCTCCAGGAAGACGGCAAAGTACGGAGTTGGAGGCCTTATGAGGAGCAACCTCAAAATATTTATTATTAGTATCTTTTTATTTTTTATTTAATTTTATTTATTTATTTATTTATTTTTTTTTGGGGGGGGTGGGGGTCCAACTTTTAACATTATTGTGTTTATTTTGTATCTGTCTAGTATAGAATATTTTAAGGGCCTACAAAATATTCATGAGGCCGTCGATCCGTTTTATTCCCAATTCACCGTATTTTGGACCGCATGGGGCGTATGTAAACCGAATTCACGTCATGCAAAATAAGTAAACAAACTGGGTTTTTGCATTGCTGTTATTATGTTGATGTATTTCCTCATTGATGCAAGAAAACTGCATACAGGCAATTTGAATTTTTTTGAATTTTTGTATTTATTTTTATTTTTTATTCATGCAACAACACACTAGAAGATACAAAGACTATTGCAGCTGCATTGTTTAATATTTGCGTTGCATTTATTTTGGAGGCCTTCGGAGGAGCAACCTCAAAGGGGCCGGCGGCGCTCCGTTCCCCACCAACTGGCCGGACAGACTCGGTCCGTGATCAAAGGAGGATCGAGAGAGCACATCGGGCATGGGTCTTCCTAGGTCGCGGGCCCCGGCGGGACCCTTGCCTTGGTGGCGCGGGGTCCTCCAGGAAGACGGCAAAGTACGGAGTTGGAGGCCTTATGAGGAGCAACCTCAAAATATTTATTATTAATATCTTTTTATTTTTTATTTCATTTTATTTATTTATTTTTTTTGGGGGGGTGGGGGTCCAACTTTTAACATTATTGTGTTTATTTTGTATCTGTCTAGTATAGAATATTTTAAGGGCCTACAAAATATTCATGAGGCCGTCGATCCGTTTTATTCCCAATTCACCGTATTTTTTGACCTGCCAAAAATTGAAAAGAATTCTGAAGTTCAGTTGTCCGGAAATATATCTGATTGGTTTTCAAGAGGCTGAGAGACTTTGGAATATTTGTTGAGTATTTTTGAATAATTATCATTTAGCGTTGGTTGCTATGTGAGTTTATTTAGTGTGGTGCACCCAAGATAATTCCCTGATGAAAACGCCCGCCCTCCCTCATGCGGTTAAAAATAGTTATGGTCAATTATAGTTGCACGTAGATGCCAAGCTACATACAATGTAAAAATCCCGGGATTAAGTACCGACACTAACTAGCACAGTTGGATAAGTGCCGGGACTGTTTCACGCTCAGACGCCCCGGTCTGGGTTCGAGTCCGGCTGGACCTATATATAGGTACAAGACTGCTTGATGTGGCTAAAGCGTGACTGGGGTTCTGTCTTGTCTCCTCCCCTGATGGACAGCACCAATTCAAAGGCTAGGATCGGAAACAGGGGAGGACATGCTGTGGGTCGGATGCCACGCCAGAAGGGAACTAGGGAAGCCGGATAGGGGCCAGTGTGTGCTATTAAACTGATTCCGGTGCCTGAAAGCCCGACAACCACAGCGTAACTTTTTACCCTTTTTTTCCAGATTCAATTTGATTTTTTTTGAATTGTTTTATTTTGTTATTTTTTATTTTTTATTCATGCAACAACACACTTATTTTGGAGGCCTTCGGAGGAGCAACCTCAAAGGGGCCGGCGGCGCTCCGTTCCCCACCAACTGGCCGGACAGACTCGGTCCGTGATCAAAGGAGGATCGAAAGAGCACATCGGGCATGGGTCTTCCTAGGTCGCGGGCCCCGGCGGGACCCTTGCCTTGGTGGCGCGGGGTCCTCCAGGAAGACGGCAAAGTACGGAGTTGGAGGCCTTATGAGGAGCAACCTCAAAATATTTATTATTAATATCTTTTTATTTTTTATTTAATTTTTTTAATTTTTTTTAATTTTTATTTATTTTTTTTTTGGGGGGGGGGGGTGGGGGTCCAACTTTTAACATTATTGTGTTTATTTTGTATCTGCCTAGTATAGAATATTTTAAGGGCCTACAAAATATTCATCAGGCCGTCGATCCGTTTTATTCCCAATTCACCGTATTTTTTGACCTGCCAAAAATTGAAAAGAATTCTGAAGTTCAGTTGTCCGGAAATATATCTGATTGGTTTTCAAGAGGCTGAGAGACTTTGAAATATTTGTTGAGTATTTCTGAATAATTATCATTTAGCGTTGGTTGCTATGTGAGTTTATTTAGTGTGGTGCACCCAAGATAATTCCCTGATGAAAACGCCCGCCCTCCCTCATGTGGTCAAAAATAGTTATGGTCAATTGTAGTTGCACGTAGATTCCAAGCTACATACAATGTAAAAATCCCGGGATTAAGTACCGACACTAACTAGCACAGTTGGATAAGTGCCGGGACTGTTTCACGCTCAGACGCCCCGGTCTGGGTTCGAGTCCGGCTGGACCTATATATAGGTACAAGACTGCTTGATGTGGCTAAAGCGTGACTGGGGTTCTGTCTTGTCTCCTCCCCTGATGGACAGCACCAATTCAAAGGCTAGGATCGGAAACAGGGGAGGACATGCTGTGGGTCGGATGCCACGCCAGAAGGGAACTAGGGAAGCCGGATAGGGGCCAGTGTGTGCTATTAAACTGATTCCGGTGCCTGAAAGCCCGACAACCACAGCGTAACTTTTTACCTTTTTTCCAGATTCAATTTGAATTTTTTTGAATTTTTTTATTCATTTATTTATTTATTTATTTTTTATTCATGCAACAACACACTTATTTTGGAGGCCTTCGGAGGAGCAACCTCAAAGGGGCCGGCGGCGCTCCGTTCCCCACCAACTGGCCGGACAGACTCGGTCCGTGATCAAAGGAGGATCGAGAGAGCACATCGGGCATGGGTCTTCCTAGGTCGCGGGCCCCGGCAGGACCCTTGCCTTGGTGGCGCGGGGGTCCTCCAGGAAGACGGCAAAGTACGGAGTTGGAGGCCTTATGAGGAGCAACCTCAAAATATTTATTATTAATATCTTTTTATTTTTTATTTAATTTTATCTATTTATTTAGTTATTTATTTTTTGGGGGGGGGTGGGGGTCCAACTTTTAACATTATTGTGTTTATTTTGTATCTGTATAGTATAGAATATTTTAAGGGCCTACAAAATATTCATGAGGCCGTCGATCCGTTTTATTCCCAATTCACCGTATTTTTTGACCTGCCAAAAATTGAAAAGAATTCTGAAGTTCAGTTGTCCGGAAATATATCTGATTGGTTTTCAAGAGGCTGAGAGACTTTGAAATATTTATTGAGTATTTTTGAATAATTATCATTTAGCGTTGGTTGCTATGTGAGTTTATTTAGTGTGGTGCACCCAAGAAAATTCCCTGATGAAAACGCCCGCCCTCCCTCATGCGGTTAAAAATAGTTATGGTCAATTATAGTTGCACGTAGATTCCAAGCTACATACAATGTAAAAATCCCGGGATTAAGTACCGACACTAACTAGCACAGTTGGATAAGTGCCGGGACTGTTTCACGCTCAGACGCCCCGGTCTGGGTTCGAGTCCGGCTGGACCTATATATAGGTACAAGACTGCTTGATGTGGCTAAAGCGTGACTGGGGTTCTGTCTTGTCTCCTCCCCTGATGGACAGCACCAATTCAAAGGCTAGGATCGGAAACAGGGGAGGACATGCTGTGGGTCGGATGCCACGCCAGAAGGGAACTAGGGAAGCCGGATAGGGGCCAGTGTGTGCTATTAAACTGATTCCGGTGCCTGAAAGCCCGACAACCACAGCGTAACTTTTTACCCTTTTTTTCCAGATTCAATTTGAATTTTTTTTGAATTATTTTATTTTGTTATTTTTTATTTTTTATTCATGCAACAACACACTTATTTTGGAGGCCTTTGGAGGAGCAACCTCAAAGGGGCCGGCGGCGCTCCGTTCCCCACCAACTGGCCGGACAGACTCGGTCCGTGATCAAAGGAGGATCGAAAGAGCACATCGGGCATGGGTCTTCCTAGGTCGCGGGCCCCGGCGGGACCCTTGCCTTGGTGGCGCGGGGTCCTCCAGGAAGACGGCAAAGTACGGAGTTGGAGGCCTTATGAGGAGCAACCTCAAAATATTTATTATTAATATCTTTTTATTTTTTATTTAATTTTTTTAATTTTTTTTAATTTTTATTTATTTTTTTTTGGGGGGGGTCCAACTTTTAACATTATTGTGTTTATTTTGTATCTGTCTAGTATAGAATATTTTAAGGGCCTACAAAATATTCATCAGGCCGTCGATCCGTTTTATTCCCAATTCACCGTATTTTTTGACCTGCCAAAAATTGAAAAGAATTCTGAAGTTCAGTTGTCCGGAAATATATCTGATTGGTTTTCAAGAGGCTGAGAGACTTTGAAATATTTGTTGAGTATTTCTGAATAATTATCATTTAGCGTTGGTTGCTATGTGAGTTTATTAAGTGTGGTGCACCCAAGATAATTCCCTGATGAAAACGCCCGCCCTCCCTCATGTGGTCAAAAATAGTTATGGTCAATTGTAGTTGCACGTAGATTCCAAGCTACATACAATGTAAAAATCCCGGGATTAAGTACCGACACTAACTAGCACAGTTGGATAAGTGCCGGGACTGTTTCACGCTCAGACGCCCCGGTCTGGGTTCGAGTCCGGCTGGACCTATATATAGGTACAAGACTGCTTGATGTGGCTAAAGCGTGACTGGGGTTCTGTCTTGTCTCCTCCCCTGATGGACAGCACCAATTCAAAGGCTAGGATCGGAAACAGGGGAGGACATGCTGTGGGTCGGATGCCACGCCAGAAGGGAACTAGGAAGCCGGATAGGGGCCAGTGTGTGCTATTAAACTGATTCCGGTGCCTGAAAGCCCGACAACCACAGCGTAACTTTTTACCCATTTTTCCAGATTCAATATGAATTTTTTGAATTTTTTTATTCATTTATTTATTTATTTATTTTTATTCATGCAACAACACACTTATTTTGGAGGCCTTCGGAGGAGCAACCTCAAAGGGGCCGGCGGCGCTCCGTTCCCCACCAACTGGCCGGACAGACTCGGTCCGTGATCAAAGGAGGATCGAGAGAGCACATCGGGCATGGGTCTTCCTAGGTCGCGGGCCCCGGCAGGACCCTTGCCTTGGTGGCGCGGGGTCCTCCAGGAAGACGGCAAAGTACGGAGTTGGAGGCCTTATGAGGAGCAACCTCAAAATATTTATTATTAATATCTTTTTATTTTTATTTAATTTTATCTATTTATTTAGTTATTTATTTTTTTTTTTGGGGGTGGGGTCCAACTTTTAACATTATTGTGTTTATTTTGTATCTGTCTAGTATAGAATATTTTAAGGGCCTACAAAATATTCATCAGGCCGTCGATCCGTTTTATTCCCAATTCACCGTATTTTTTGACCTGCCAAAAATTGAAAAGAATTCTGAAGTTCAGTTGTCCGGAAATATATCTGATTGGTTTTCAAGAGGCTGAGAGACTTTGAAATATTTATTGAGTATTTTTGAATAATTATCATTTAGCGTTGGTTGCTATGTGAGTTTATTTAGTGTGGTGCACCCAAGAAAATTCCCTGATGAAAACGCCCGCCCTCCCTCATGCGGTTAAAAATAGTTATGGTCAATTATAGTTGCACGTAGATTCCAAGCTACATACAATGTAAAAATCCCGGGATTAAGTACCGACACTAACTAGCACAGTTGGATAAGTGCCGGGACTGTTTCACGCTCAGACGCCCCGGTCTGGGTTCGAGTCCGGCTGGACCTATATATAGGTACAAGACTGCTTGATGTGGCTAAAGCGTGACTGGGGTTCTGTCTTGTCTCCTCCCTGATGGACAGCACCAATTCAAAGGCTAGGATCGGAAACAGGGGAGGACATGCTGTGGGTCGGATGCCACGCCAGAAGGGAACTAGGGAAGCCGGATAGGGGCCAGTGTGTGCTATTAAACTGATTCCGGTGCCTGAAAGCCCGACAACCACAGCGTAACTTTTTACCCTTTTTTCCAGATTCAATTTGAATTTTTTTGAATTATTTTATTTTGTTATTTTTATTTTTTATTCATGCAACAACACACTTATTTTGGAGGCCTTCGGAGGAGCAACCTCAAAGGGCCGGCGGCGCTCCGTTCCCCACCAACTGGCCGGACAGACTCGGTCCGTGATCAAAGGAGGATCGAAAGAGCACATCGGGCATGGGTCTTCCTAGGTCGCGGGCCCCGGCGGGACCCTTGCCTTGGTGGCGCGGGGTCCTCCAGGAAGACGGCAAAGTACGGAGTTGGAGGCCTTATGAGGAGCAACCTCAAAATATTTATTATTAATATCTTTTTATTTTTTTTTAATTTTTTAATTTTTTTTTAATTTTTATTTATTTTTTTTTTTTGGGGGGGGGGGTGGGGGTCCAACTTTTAACATTATTGTGTTTATTTTGTATCTGCCTAGTATAGAATATTTTAAGGGCCTACAAAATATTCATGAGGCCGTCGATCCGTTTTATTCCCAATTCACCGTATTTTTTGACCTGCCAAAAATTGAAAAGAATTCTGAAGTTCAGTTGTCCGGAAATATATCTGATTGGTTTTCAAGAGGCTGAGAGACTTTGAAATATTTGTTGAGTATTTCTGAATAATTATCATTTAGCGTTGGTTGCTATGTGAGTTTATTTAGTGTGGTGCACCCAAGATAATTCCCTGATGAAAACGCCCGCCCTCCCTCATGTGGTCAAAAATAGTTATGGTCAATTGTAGTTGCACGTAGATTCCAAGCTACATACAATGTAAAAATCCCGGGATTAAGTACCGACACTAACTAGCACAGTTGGATAAGTGCCGGGACTGTTTCACGCTCAGACGCCCCGGTCTGGGTTCGAGTCCGGCTGGACCTATATATAGGTACAAGACTGCTTGATGTGGCTAAAGCGTGACTGGGGTTCTGTCTTGTCTCCTCCCCTGATGGACAGCACCAATTCAAAGGCTAGGATCGGAAACAGGGGAGGACATGCTGTGGGTCGGATGCCACGCCAGAAGGGAACTAGGGAAGCCGGATAGGGGCCAGTGTGTGCTATTAAACTGATTCCGGTGCCTGAAAGCCCGACAACCACAGCGTAACTTTTTACCCTTTTTTCCAGATTCAATTTGAATTTTTTTGAATTTTTTTATTCATTTATTTATTTATTTATTTTTTATTCATGCAACAACACACTTATTTTGGAGGCCTTCGGAGGAGCAACCTCAAAGGGGCCGGCGGCGCTCCGTTCCCCACCAACTGGCCGGACAGACTCGGTCCGTGATCAAAGGAGGATCGAGAGAGCACATCGGGCATGGGTCTTCCTAGGTCGCGGGCCCCGGCAGGACCCTTGCCTTGGTGGCGCGGGGGTCCTCCAGGAAGACGGCAAAGTACGGAGTTGGAGGCCTTATGAGGAGCAACCTCAAAATATTTATTATTAATATCTTTTTATTTTTTATTTAATTTTATCTATTTATTTAGTTATTTATTTTTTTTTTGGGGGGGGTGGGGGTCCAACTTTTAACATTATTGTGTTTATTTTGTATCTGTCTAGTATAGAATATTTTAAGGGCCTACAAAATATTCATGAGGCCGTCGATCCGTTTTATTCCCAATTCACCGTATTTTTTGACCTGCCAAAAATTGAAAAGAATTCTGAAGTTCAGTTGTCCGGAAATATATCTGATTGGTTTTCAAGAGGCTGAGAGACTTTGAAATATTTATTGAGTATTTTTGAATAATTATCATTTAGCGTTGGTTGCTATGTGAGTTTATTTAGTGTGGTGCACCCAAGAAAATTCCTTGATGAAAACGCCCGCCCTCCCTCATGCGGTCAAAAATAGTTATGGTCAATTATAGTTGCACGTAGATTCCAAGCTACATACAATGTAAAAATCCCGGGATTAAGTACCGACACTAACTAGCACAGTTGGATAAGTGCCGGGACTGTTTCACGCTCAGACGCCCCGGTCTGGGTTCGAGTCCGGCTGGACCTATATATAGGTACAAGACTGCTTGATGTGGCTAAAGCGTGACTGGGGTTCTGTCTTGTCTCCTCCAGTGATGGACAGCACCAATTCAAAGGCTAGGATCGGAAACAGGGGAGGACATGCTGTGGGTCGGATGCCACGCCAGAAGGGAACTAGGGAAGCCGGATAGGGGCCAGTGTGTGCTATTAAACTGATTCCGGTGCCTGAAAGCCCGACAACCACAGCGTAACTTTTACCCTTTTTACAGATTCAATTTGAATTTTTTTGAAGTTTTTTATTCATTTATTTATTTATTTATTTTTTATTCATGCAACAACACACTTATTTTGGAGGCCTTCGGAGGAGCAACCTCAAAGGGGCCGGCGGCGCTCCGTTCCCCACCAACTGGCCGGACAGACTCGGTCCGTGATCAAAGGAGGATCGAGAGAGCACATCGGGCATGGGTCTTCCTAGGTCGCGGGCCCCGGCAGGACCCTTGCCTTGGTGGCGCGGGGGTCCTCCAGGAAGACGGCAAAGTACGGAGTTGGAGGCCTTATGAGGAGCAACCTCAAAATATTTATTATTAATATCTTTTTATTTTTTATTTAATTTTATCTATTTATTTAGTTATTTATTTTTTTTTGGGGGGGGGGGGGGTGGGGGTCCAACTTTTAACATTATTGTGTTTATTTTGTATCTGTCTAGTATAGAATATTTTAAGGGCCTACAAAATATTCATGAGGCCGTCGATCCGTTTTATTCCCAATTCACCGTATTTTTTGACCTGCCAAAAATTGAAAAGAATTCTGAAGTTCAGTTGTCCGGAAATATATCTGATTGGTTTTCAAGAGGCTGAGAGACTTTGAAATATTTATTGAGTATTTTTGAATAATTATCATTTAGCGTTGGTTGCTATGTGAGTTTATTTAGTGTGGTGCACCCAAGAAAATTCCTTGATGAAAACGCCCGCCCTCCCTCATGCGGTTAAAAATAGTTATGGTCAATTATAGTTGCACGTAGATTCCAAGCTACATACAATGTAAAAATCCCGGGATTAAGTACCGACACTAACTAGCACAGTTGGATAAGTGCCGGGACTGTTTCACGCTCAGACGCCCCGGTCTGGGTTCGAGTCCGGCTGGACCTATATATAGGTACAAGACTGCTTGATGTGGCTAAAGCGTGACTGGGGTTCTGTCTTGTCTCCTCCCTGATGGACAGCACCAATTCAAAGGCTAGGATCGGAAACAGGGGAGGACATGCTGTGGGTCGGATGCCACGCCAGAAGGGAACTAGGGAAGCCGGATAGGGGCCAGTGTGTGCTATTAAACTGATTCCGGTGCCTGAAAGCCCGACAACCACAGCGTAACTTTTTACCCTTTTTCCAGATTCAATTTGAATTTTTTGAATTTTTTTATTTTGTTATTTTTTATTTTTATTCATGCAACAACACACTTATTTTGGAGGCCTTCGGAGGAGCAACCTCAAAGGGGCCGGCGGCGCTCCGTTCCCCACCAACTGGCCGGACAGACTCGGTCCGTGATCAAAGGAGGATCGAAAGAGCACATCGGGCATGGGTCTTCCTAGGTCGCGGGCCCCGGCAGGACCCTTGCCTTGGTGGCGCGGGGTCCTCCAGGAAGACGACAAAGTACGGAGTTGGAGGCCTTATGAGGAGCAACCTCAAAATATTTATTATTAATATCTTTTTATTTTTTATTTAATTTTATCTATTTATTTAGTTATTTATTTTTTTTTGGGGGGGGGGGGTGGGGGTCCAACTTTTAACATTATTGTGTTTATTTTGTATCTGTCTAGTATAGAATATTTTAAGGGCCTACAAAATATTCATGAGGCCGTCGATCCGTTTTATTCCCAATTCACCGTATTTTTTGACCTGCCAAAAATTGAAAAGAATTCTGAAGTTCAGTTGTCCGGAAATATATCTGATTGGTTTTCAAGAGGCTGAGAGACTTTGAAATATTTGTTGAGTATTTTTGAATAATTATCATTTAGCGTTGGTTGCTATGTGAGTTTATTTAGTGTGGTGCACCCAAGATAATTCCCTGATGAAAACGCCCGCCCTCCCTCATGCGGTTAAAAATAGTTATGGTCAATTATAGTTGCACGTAGATTCCAAGCTACATACAATGTAAAAATCCCGGGATTAAGTACCGACACTAACTAGCACAGTTGGATAAGTGCCGGGACTGTTTCACGCTCAGACGCCCCGGTCTGGGTTCGAGTCCGGCTGGACCTATATAGGTACAAGACTGCTTGATGTGGCTAAAGCGTGACTGGGGTTCTGTCTTGTCTCCTCCCCTGATGGACAGCACCAATTCAAAGGCTAGGATCGGAAACAGGGGAGGACATGCTGTGGGTCGGATGCCACGCCAGAAGGGAACTAGGGAAGCCGGATAGGGGCCAGTGTGTGCTATTAAACTGATTCCGGTGCCTGAAAGCCCGACAACCACAGCGTAACTTTTTACCCTTTTTTCCAGATTCAATTTGAATTTTTTTGAATTGTTTTATTTTTTTATTTTTTTATTTTTTATTCATGCAACAACACACTTATTTTGGAGGCCTTCGGAGGAGCAACCTCAAAGGGGCCGGCGGCGCTCCGTTCCCCACCAACTGGCCGGACAGACTCGGTCCGTGATCAAAGGAGGATCGAAAGAGCACATCGGGCATGGGTCTTCCTAGGTCGCGGGCCCCGGCGGGACCCTTGCCTTGGTGGCGCGGGGTCCTCCAGGAAGACGGCAAAGTACGGAGTTGGAGGCCTTATGAGGAGCAACCTCAAAATATTTATTATTAATATCTTTTTATTTTTTATTTAATTTTATCTATTTATTTAGTTATTTGTTTTTTTTGGGGGTGTGGGGGTCCAACTTTTAACATTATTGTGTTTATTTTGTATCTGTCTAGTATAGAATATTTTAAGGGCCTACAAAATATTCATGAGGCCGTCGATCCGTTTTATTCCCAATTCACCGTATTTTTTGACCTGCCAAAAATTGAAAAGAATTCTGAAGTTCAGTTGTCCGGAAATATATCTGATTGGTTTTCAAGAGGCTGAGAGACTTTGAAATATTTGTTGAGTATTTCTGAATAATTATCATTTAGCGTTGGTTGCTATGTGAGTTTATTTAGTGTGGTGCACCCAAGATAATTCCCTGATGAAAACGCCCGCCCTCCCTCATGTGGTCAAAAATAGTTATGGTCAATTGTAGTTGCACGTAGATTCCAAGCTACATACAATGTAAAAATCCCGGGATTAAGTACCGACACTAACTAGCACAGTTGGATAAGTGCCGGGACTGTTTCACGCTCAGACGCCCCGGTCTGGGTTCGAGTCCGGCTGGACCTATATATAGGTACAAGACTGCTTGATGTGGCTAAAGCGTGACTGGGGTTCTGTCTTGTCTCCTCCCCTGATGGACAGCACCAATTCAAAGGCTAGGATCGGAAACAGGGGAGGACATGCTGTGGGTCGGATGCCACGCCAGAAGGGAACTAGGGAAGCCGGATAGGGGCCAGTGTGTGCTATTAAACTGATTCCGGTGCCTGAAAGCCCGACAACCACAGCGTAACTTTTTACCCTTTTTTCCAGATTCAATTTGAATTTTTTTGAATTTTTTTATTTTGTTAATTATTTAATTTTTTATTCATGCAACAACACACTTATTTTGGAGGCCTTCGGAGGAGCAACCTCAAAGGGGCCGGCGGCGCTCCGTTCCCCACCAACTGGCCGGACAGACTCGGTCCGTGATCAAAGGAGGATCGAGAGAGCACATCGGGCATGGGTCTTCCTAGGTCGCGGGCCCCGGCAGGACCCTTGCCTTGGTGGCGCGGGGTCCTCCAGGAAGACGGCAAAGTACGGAGTTGGAGGCCTTATGAGGAGCAACCAAAAAATATTTATATTTAATATCTTTTTATTTTTATTTAATTTTATCTATTTATTTAGTTATTTATTTTTTTTTGGGGGGGGGTGGGGGTCCAACTTTTAACATTATTGTGTTTATTTTGTATCTGTCTAGTATAGAATATTTTAAGGGCCTACAAAATATTCATGAGGCCGTCGATCCGTTTTATTCCCAATTCACCGTATTTTTTGACCTGCCAAAAATTGAAAAGAATTCTGAAGTTCAGTTGTCCGGAAATATATCTGATTGGTTTTCAAGAGGCTGAGAGACTTTGAAATATTTATTGAGTATTTTGAATAATTATCATTTAGCGTTGGTTGCTATGTGAGTTTATTTAGTGTGGTGCACCCAAGAAAATTCCCTGATGAAAACGCCCGCCCTCCCTCATGCGGTTAAAAATAGTTATGGTCAATTATAGTTGCACGTAGATTCCAAGCTACATACAATGTAAAATCCCGGGATTAAGTACCGACACTAACTAGCACAGTTGGATAAGTGCCGGGACTGTTTCACGCTCAGACGCCCCGGTCTGGGTTCGAGTCCGGCTGGACCTATATATAGGTACAAGACTGCTTGATGTGGCTAAAGCGTGACTGGGGTTCTGTCTTGTCTCCTCCCCTGATGGACAGCACCAATTCAAAGGCTAGGATCGGAAACAGGGAGGACATGCTGTGGGTCGGATGCCACGCCAGAAGGGAACTAGGGAAGCCGGATAGGGGCCAGTGTGTGCTATTAAACTGATTCCGGTGCCTGAAAGCCCGACAACCACAGCGTAACTTTTTACCCTTTTTTTCCAGATTCAATTTGAATTTTTTTTGAATTATTTTATTTTGTTATTTTTTATTTTTTATTCATGCAACAACACACTTATTTTGGAGGCCTTCGGAGGAGCAACCTCAAAGGGGCCGGCGGCGCTCCGTTCCCCACCAACTGGCCGGACAGACTCGGTCCGTGATCAAAGGAGGATCGAAAGAGCACATTGGGCATGGGTCTTCCTAGGTCGCGGGCCCCGGCGGGACCCTTGCCTTGGTGGCGCGGGGGTCCTCCAGGAAGACGGCAAAGTACGGAGTTGGAGGCCTTATGAGGAGCAACCTCAAAATATTTATTATTAATATCTTTTTATTTTTTATTTAATTTTATCTATTTATTTAGTTATTTATTTTTTTTTGGGGGGGGTGGGGGTCCAACTTTTAACATTATTGTGTTTATTTTGTATCTGTCTAGTATAGAATATTTTAAGGGCCTACAAAATATTCATCAGGCCGTCGATCCGTTTTATTCCCAATTCACCGTATTTTTTGACCTGCCAAAAATTGAAAAGAATTCTGAAGTTCAGTTGTCCGGAAATATATCTGATTGGTTTTCAAGAGGCTGAGAGACTTTGAAATATTTGTTGAGTATTTCTGAATAATTATCATTTAGCGTTGGTTGCTATGTGAGTTTATTTAGTGTGGTGCACCCAAGATAATTCCCTGATGAAAACGCCCGCCCTCCCTCATGTGGTCAAAAATAGTTATGGTCAATTGTAGTTGCACGTAGATTCCAAGCTACATACAATGTAAAAATCCCGGGATTAAGTACCGACACTAACTAGCACAGTTGGATAAGTGCCGGGACTGTTTCACGCTCAGACGCCCCGGTCTGGGTTCGAGTCCGGCTGGACCTATATATAGGTACAAGACTGCTTGATGTGGCTAAAGCGTGACTGGGGTTCTGTCTTGTCTCCTCCCTGATGGACAGCACCAATTCAAAGGCTAGGATCGGAAACAGGGGAGGACATGCTGTGGGTCGGATGCCACGCCAGAAGGGAACTAGGAAGCCGGATAGGGGCCAGTGTGTGCTATTAAACTGATTCCGGTGCCTGAAAGCCCGACAACCACAGCGTAACTTTTTACCCTTTTTTCCAGATTCAATTTGAATTTTTGAATTTTTATTCATTTATTTATTTATTTATTTTTATTCATGCAACAACACACTTATTTTGGAGGCCTTCGGAGGAGCAACCTCAAAGGGGCCGGCGGCGCTCCGTTCCCACCAACTGGCCGGACAGACTCGGTCCGTGATCAAAGGAGGATCGAGAGCACATCGGGCATGGGTCTTCCTAGGTCGCGGGCCCCGGCAGGACCCTTGCCTTGGTGGCGCGGGGTCCTCCAGGAAGACGGCAAAGTACGGAGTTGGAGGCCTTATGAGGAGCAACCTCAAAATATTTATTATTAATATCTTTTTATTTTTTATTTAATTTTATCTATTTATTTAGTTATTTATTTATTTTTTTGGGGGGGGGGTGGGGGTCCAACTTTTAACATTATTGTGTTTATTTTGTATCTGTCTAGTATAGAATATTTTAAGGGCCTACAAAATATTCATGAGGCCGTCGATCCGTTTTATTCCCAATTCACCGTATTTTTTGACCTGCCAAAAATTGAAAAGAATTCTGAAGTTCAGTTGTCCGGAAATATATCTGATTGGTTTTCAAGAGGCTGAGAGACTTTGAAATATTTATTGAGTATTTTTGAATAATTATCATTTAGCGTTGGTTGCTATGTGAGTTTATTTAGTGTGGTGCACCCAAGAAAATTCCCTGATGAAAACGCCCGCCCTCCCTCATGCGGTTAAAAATAGTTATGGTCAATTATAGTTGCACGTAGATTCCAAGCTACATACAATGTAAAAATCCCGGGATTAAGTACCGACACTAACTAGCACAGTTGGATAAGTGCCGGGACTGTTTCACGCTCAGACGCCCCGGTCTGGGTTCGAGTCCGGCTGGACCTATATATAGGTACAAGACTGCTTGATGTGGCTAAAGCGTGACTGGGGTTCTGTCTTGTCTCCTCCCTGATGGACAGCACCAATTCAAAGGCTAGGATCGGAAACAGGGAGGACATGCTGTGGGTCGGATGCCACGCCAGAAGGGAACTAGGGAAGCCGGATAGGGGCCAGTGTGTGCTATTAAACTGATTCCGGTGCCTGAAAGCCCGACAACCACAGCGTAACTTTTACCCTTTTTCCAGATTCAATTTGAATTTTTTTGAATTATTTTATTTTGTTATTTTTTATTTTTATTCATGCAACAACACACTTATTTTGGAGGCCTTCGGAGGAGCAACCTCAAAGGCCGGCGGCGCTCCGTTCCCCACCAACTGGCCGGACAGACTCGGTCCGTGATCAAAGGAGGATCGAAAGAGCACATCGGGCATGGGTCTTCCTAGGTCGCGGGCCCGGCGGGACCCTTGCCTTGGTGGCGCGGGGTCCTCCAGGAAGACGGCAAAGTACGGAGTTGGAGGCCTTATGAGGAGCAACCTCAAAATATTTATTATTAATATCTTTTTATTTTTTATTTAATTTTTTTAATTTTTTTTAATTTTTATTTATTTTTTTTGGGGGGGGGGGGGGTGGGGGTCCAACTTTTAACATTATTGTGTTTATTTTGTATCTGTCTAGTATAGAATATTTTAAGGGCCTACAAAATATTCATCAGGCCGTCGATCCGTTTTATTCCCAATTCACCGTATTTTTTGACCTGCCAAAAATTGAAAAGAATTCTGAAGTTCAGTTGTCCGGAAATATATCTGATTGGTTTTCAAGAGGCTGAGAGACTTTGAAATATTTGTTGAGTATTTCTGAATAATTATCATTTAGCGTTGGTTGCTATGTGAGTTTATTTACTGTGGTGCACCCAAGATAATTCCCTGATGAAAACGCCCGCCCTCCCTCATGTGGTCAAAAATAGTTATGGTCAATTGTAGTTGCACGTAGATTCCAAGCTACATACAATGTAAAAATCCCGGGATTAAGTACCGACACTAACTAGCACAGTTGGATAAGTGCCGGGACTGTTTCACGCTCAGACGCCCCGGTCTGGGTTCAAGTCCGGCTGGACCTATATATAGGTACAAGACTGCTTGATGTGGCTAAAGCGTGACTGGGGTTCTGTCTTGTCTCCTCCCCTGATGGACAGCACCAATTCAAAGGCTAGGATCGGAAACAGGGGAGGACATGCTGTGGGTCGGATGCCACGCCAGAAGGGAACTAGGGAAGCCGGATAGGGGCCAGTGTGTGCTATTAAACTGATTCCGGTGCCTGAAAGCCCGACAACCACAGCGTAACTTTTTACCCTTTTTTCCAGATTCAATTTGAATTTTTTGAATTTTTTATTCATTTATTTATTTATTTATTTTTTATTCATGCAACAACACACTTATTTTGGAGGCCTTCGGAGGAGCAACCTCAAAGGGGCCGGCGGCGCTCCGTTCCCCACCAACTGGCCGGACAGACTCGGTCCGTGATCAGAGGAGGATCGAGAGAGCACATCGGGCATGGGTCTTCCTAGGTCGCGGGCCCCGGCAGGACCCTTGCCTTGGTGGCGCGGGGGTCCTCCAGGATGACGGCAAAGTACGGAGTTGGAGGCCTTATGAGGAGCAACCTCAAAATATTTATTATTAATATCTTTTTATTTTTTATTTAATTTTATCTATTTATTTAGTTATTTATTATTTTTTTTGGGGGGGGGGGGGTGGGGGTCCAACTTTTAACATTATTGTGTTTATTTTGTATCTGTCTAGTATAGAATATTTTAAGGGCCTACAAAATATTCATCAGGCCGTCGATCCGTTTTATTCCCAATTCACCGTATTTTGGACCGCATGGGGGCGTATGTAAACCGAATTCACGTCATGCAAAATAAGTAAACAAACTGGGTTTTTGCATTGCTGTTATTATGTTGATGTATTTCCTCATTGATGCAAGAAAACTGCATACAGGCAATTTGAATTTTTTGGAATTTTTTTATTTATTTTTTATTGTTATTTTTTATTCATGCAACAACACACTAGAAGATACAAAGAATATTGCAGCTGCATTGTTTAATATTTGCGTTGCATTTATTTTGGAGGCCTTCGGAGGAGCAACCTCAAAGGTGCCGGCGGCGCTCCGTTCCCCACCAACTGGCCGGACAGACTCGGTCCGTGATCAAAGGAGGATCGAAAGAGCACATCGGGCATGGGTCTTCCTAGGTCGCGGGCCCCGGCGGGACCCTTGCCTTGGTGGCGCGGGGGTCCTCCAGGAAGACGGCAAAGTACGGAGTTGGAGGCCTTATGAGGAGCAACCTCAAAATATTTATTATTAATATCTTTTTATTTTTTATTTATTTATTTTTTTATTTTTTTATTTTTTATTTATTTATTTATTTATTTTTATTTGGGGGGGGGGGGGTGGGGGTCCAACTTTTAACATTATTGTGTTTATTTTGTATCTGTCTAGTATAGAATATTTTAAGGGCCTACAAAATATTCATGAGGCCGTCGATCCGTTTTATTCCCAATTCACCGTATTTTTTGACCTGCCAAAAATTGAAAAGAATTCTGAAGTTCAGTTGTCCGAAAAATATATCTGATTGGTTTTCAAGAGGCTGAGAGACTTTGAAATATTTATTGAGTATTTTTGAATAATTATCATTTAGCGTTGGTTGCTATGTGAGTTTATTTAGTGTGGTGCACCCAAGATAATTCCCTGATGAAAACGCCGGCCCTCCCCCATGTGGTCAAAAATAGTTATGGTCATTTGCAGTTGCACGTAGATTCCAAGCTACATACAATGTAAAAATCCCGGGATTAAGTACCGACACTAACTAGCACAGTTGGATAAGTGCCGGGACTGTTTCACGCTCAGACGCCCCGGTCTGGGTTCGAGTCCGGCTGGACCTATATATAGGTACAAGACTGCTTGATGTGGCTAAAGCGTGACTGGGGTTCTGTCTTGTCTCCTCCCCTGATGGACAGCACAAATTCAAAGGCTAGGATCGGAAACAGGGGAGGACATGCTGTGGGTCGGATGCCACGCCAGAAGGGAACTAGGGAAGCCGGATAGGGGCCAGTGTGTGCTATTAAACTGATTCCGGTGCCTGAAAGCCCGACAACCACAGCGTAACTTTTTACCCTTTTTTTCCAGATTCAATTTGAATTTTTTTTGAACTTTTTTATTTATTTATTTATTTATTTTTTATTCATGCAACAACACACTTATTTTGGAGGCCTTCTGAGGAGCAACCTCAAAGGGGCCGGCGGCGCTCCGTTCCCCACCAACTGGCCGGACAGACTCGGTCCGTGATCAAAGGAGGATCGAGAGAGCACATCGGGCATGGGTCTTCCTAGGTCGCGGGCCCCGGCGGGACCCTTGCCTTGGTGGCGCGGGGGTCCTCCAGGAAGACGGCAAAGTACGGAGTTGGAGGCCTTATGAGGAGCAACCTCAAAATATTTATTATTAATATCTTTTTATTTTTTATTTAATTTTATCTATTTATTTAGTTATTTATTATTATTTTTTTTTTTGGGGGGGGGGTGGGGGTCCAACTTTTAACATTATTGTGTTTATTTTGTATCTGTCTAGTATAGAATATTTTAAGGGCCTACAAAATATTCATCAGGCCGTCGATCCGTTTTATTCCCAATTCACCGTATTTTGGACCGCATGGGGGCGGGCGTATGTAAACCGAATTCACGTTATGCAAAATAAGTAAACAAACTGGGTTTTTGCATTGCTGTTATTATGTTGATGTATTTCCTCATTGATGCAAGAAAACTGCATACAGGCAATTTGAATTTTTTTGAATTTTTTTATTTATTTTTTATTGTTATTTTTTATTCATGCAACAACACACTAGAAGATACAAAGAATATTGCAGCTGCATTGTTTAATATTTGCGTTGCATTTATTTTGGAGGCCTTCGGAGGAGCAACCTCAAAGGGGCCGGCGGCGCTCCGTTCCCCACCAACTGGCCGGACAGACTCGGTCCGTGATCAAAGGAGGATCGAGAGAGCACATCGGGCATGGGTCTTCCTAGGTCGCGGGCCCCGGCGGGACCCTTGCCTTGGTGGCGCGGGGGTCCTCCAGGAAGACGGCAAAGTACGGAGTTGGAGGCCTTATGAGGAGCAACCTCAAAATATTTATTATTAATATCTTTTTATTTTTTATTTATTTTTTTTAATTTTTTTTTATTTTTTATTTATTATTATTTTTTGGGGGGGGGGGTGGGGTGGGGGTCCAACTTTTAACATTATTGTGTTTATTTTGTATCTGTCTAGTATAGAATATTTTAAGGGCCTACAAAATATTCATGAGGCCGTCGATCCGTTTTATTCCCAATTCACCGTATTTTTTGACCTGCCAAAAAATGAAAAGAATTCTGAAGTTCAGTTGTCCGAAAAATATATCTGATTGGTTTTCAAGAGGCTGAGAGACTTTGAAATATTTATTGAGTATTTTTGAATAATTATCATTTAGCGTTGGTTGCTATGTGAGTTTATTTAGTGTGGTGCACCCAAGATAATTCCCTGATGAAAACGCCCGCCCTCCCCCATGTGGTCAAAAATAGTTATGGTCATTTGCAGTTGCACGTAGATTCCAAGCTACATACAATGTAAAAATCCCGGGATTAAGTACCGACACTAACTAGCACAGTTGGATAAGTGCCGGGACTGTTTCACGCTCAGACGCCCCGGTCTGGGTTCGAGTCCGGCTGGACCTATATATAGGTACAAGACTGCTTGATGTGGCTAAAGCGTGACTGGGGTTCTGTCTTGTCTCCTCCCTGATGGACAGCACCAATTCAAAGGCTAGGATCGGAAACAGGGAGGACATGCTGTGGGTCGGATGCCACGCCAGAAGGGAACTAGGGAAGCCGGATAGGGGCCAGTGTGTGCTATTAAACTGATTCCGGTGCCTGAAAGCCCGACAACCACAGCGTAACTTTTACCCTTTTTTCCAGATTCAATTTGAATTTTTTTGAACTTTTTATTTATTTATTTATTTATTTTTATTCATGCAACAACACACTTATTTTGGAGGCCTTCGGAGGAGCAACCTCAAAGGGGCCGGCGGCGCTCCGTTCCCCACCAACTGGCCGGACAGACTCGGTCCGTGATCAAAGGAGGATCGAGAGAGCACATCGGGCATGGGTCTTCCTAGGTCGCGGGCCCCGGCGGGACCCTTGCCTTGGTGGCGCGGGGTCCTCCAGGAAGACGGCAAAGTACGGAGTTGGAGGCCTTATGAGGAGCAACCTCAAAATAATTATTATTAATATCTTTTTATTTTTTATTTCATTTTATTTATTTATTATTTTTTTTGGGGGTGGGGTCCAACTTTTAACATTATTGTGTTTATTTTGTATCTGTCTAGTATAGAATATTTTAAGGGCCTACAAAATATTCATGAGGCCGTCGATCCGTTTTATTCCCAATTCACCGTATTTTGGACCGCATGGGGGCGTATGTAAACCGAATTCACGTCATGCAAAATAAGTAAACAAACTGGGTTTTTGCATTGCTGTTATTATGTTGATGTATTTCCTCATTGATGCAAGAAAACTGCATACAGGCAATTTGAATGTTTTGGAATTTTTTATTTATTTTTATTTTTTATTCATGCAACAACACACTAGAAGATACAAAGAATATTGCAGCTGCATTGTTTAATATTTGCGTTGCATTTATTTTGGAGGCCTTCGGAGGAGCAACCTCAAAGGGGCCGGCGGCGCTCCGTTCCCCACCAACTGGCCGGACAGACTCGGTCCGTGATCAAAGGAGGATCGAGAGAGCACATCGGGCATGGGTCTTCCTAGGTCGCGGGCCCCGGCGGGACCCTTGCCTTGGTGGCGCGGGGGTCCTCCAGGAAGACGGCAAAGTACGGAGTTGGAGGCCTTATGAGGAGCAACCTCAAAATATTTATTATTAATATCTTTTTATTTTTTATTTATTTTTTTTTATTTTTTTAAATTTTTTATTTATTATTATTATTTTTTTTTGGGGGGGGGTGGGGTGGGGGTCCAACTTTTAACATTATTGTGTTTATTTTGTATCTGTCTAGTATAGAATATTTTAAGGGCCTACAAAATATTCATGAGGCCGTCGATCCGTTTTATTCCCAATTCACCGTATTTTTTGACCTGCCAAAAATTGAAAAGAATTCTGAAGTTCAGTTGTCCGAAAAATATATCTGATTGGTTTTCAAGAGGCTGAGAGACTTTGAAATATTTATTGAGTATTTTTGAATAATTATCATTTAGCGTTGGTTGCTATGTGAGTTTATTTAGTGTGGTGCACCCAAGATAATTCCCTGATGAAAACGCCCGCCCTCCCCCATGTGGTCAAAAATAGTTATGGTCATTTGCAGTTGCACGTAGATTCCAAGCTACATACAATGTAAAAATCCCGGGATTAAGTACCGACACTAACTAGCACAGTTGGATAAGTGCCGGGACTGTTTCACGCTCAGACGCCCCGGTCTGGGTTCGAGTCCGGCTGGACCTATATATAGGTACAAGACTGCTTGATGTGGCTAAAGCGTGACTGGGGTTCTGTCTTGTCTCCTCCCTGATGGACAGCACCAATTCAAAGGCTAGGATCGGAAACAGGGAGGACATGCTGTGGGTCGGATGCCACGCCAGAAGGGAACTAGGGAAGCCGGATAGGGGCCAGTGTGTGCTATTAAACTGATTCCGGTGCCTGAAAACCCGACAACCACAGCGTAACTTTTTACCCTTTTTTCCAGATTCAATTTGAATTTTTTGAATTTTTTATTTATTTATTTATTTATTTTTATTCATGCAACAACACACTTATTTTGGAGGCCTTCGGAGGAGCAACCTCAAAGGGCCGGCGGCGCTCCGTTCCCACCAACTGGCCGGACAGACTCGGTCCGTGATCAAAGGAGGATCGAGAGAGCACATCGGGCATGGGTCTTCCTAGGTCGCGGGCCCCGGCGGGACCCTGGCCTTGGTGGCGCGGGGGTCCTCCAGGAAGACGGCAAAGTACGGAGTTGGAGGCCTTATGAGGAGCAACCTCAAAATATTTATTATTAATATCTTTTTATTTTTTATTTCATTTTATTTATTTATTTTTTTTTTTTTTTTGGGGGGGGGGTGGGGGTCCAACTTTTAACATTATTGTGTTTATTTTGTATCTGTCTAGTATAGAATATTTTAATGTCCTACAAAATATTCATGAGGCCGTCGATCCGTTTTACTCCCAATTCACCGTATTTTTTGACCTGCCAAAAATTGAAAAGAATTCTGAAGTTCAGTTGTCCGGAAATATATCTGATTGGTTTTCAAGAGGCTGAGAGACTTTGAAATATTTGTTGCGTATTTTTGAATAATTATCATTTAGCGTTGGTTGCTATGTGAGTTTATTTAGTGTGGTGCACCCAAGATAATTCCCTGATGAAAACGCCCGCCCTCCCTCATGCGGTTAAAAATAGTTATGGTCAATTATAGTTGCACGTAGATTCCAAGCTACATACAATGTAAAAATCCCGGGATTAAGTACCGACACTAACTAGCACAGTTGGATAAGTGCCGGGACTGTTTCACGCTCAGACGCCCCGGTCTGGGTTCGAGTCCGGCTGGACCTATATATAGGTACAAGACTGCTTGATGTGGCTAAAGCGTGACTGGGGTTCTGTCTTGTCTCCTCCCT
This sequence comes from Plazaster borealis, assembly GCA_021014325.1. Lineage (NCBI taxonomy): Eukaryota > Metazoa > Echinodermata > Asteroidea > Forcipulatida > Labidiasteridae > Plazaster > Plazaster borealis. The sequence continues at coordinate 54,546 of JAJGQC010000365.1, forward strand.
GATGGACAGCACCAATTCAAAGGCTAGGATCGGAAACAGGGGAGGACATGCTGTGGGTCGGATGCCACGCCAGAAGGGAACTAGGGAAGCCGGATAGGGGCCAGTGTGTGCTATTAAACTGATTCCGGTGCCTGAAAGCCCGACAACCACAGCGTAACTTTTTACCCTTTTTTCCAGATTCAATTTGAATTTTTTTGAATTTTTTTATTTATTTATTTATTTATTTTTTATTCATGCAACAACACACTTATTTTGGAGGCCTTCGGAGGAGCAACCTCAAAGGGGCCGGCGGCGCTCCGTTCCCCACCAACTGGCCGGACAGACTCGGTCCGTGATCAAAGGAGGATCAAGAGAGCACATCGGGCATGGGTCTTCCTAGGTCGCGGGCCCCGGCGGGACCCTTGCCTTGGTGGCGCGGGGGTCCTCCAGGAAGACGGCAAAGTACGGAGTTGGAGGCCTTATGAGGAGCAACCTCAAAATATTTATTATTAATATCTTTTTATTTTTTATTTAATTTTATCTATTTATTTAGTTATTTACTTTTTTGGGGGTGGGGTCCAACTTTTAACATTATTGTGTTTATTTTGTATCTGTCTAGTATAGAATATTTTAAGGTCCTACAAAATATTCATGAGGCCGTCGATCCGTTTTATTGCCAATTCACCGTATTTTTTGACCTGCCAAAAATTGAAAAGAATTCTGAAGTTCAGTTGTCCGGAAATATATCTGATTGGTTTTCAAGAGGCTGAGAGACTTTGAAATATTTGTTGAGTATTTTTGAATAATTATCATTTAGCGTTGGTTGCTATGTGAGTTTATTTAGTGTGGTGCACCCAAGATAATTCCCTGATGAAAACGCCCGCCCTCCCTCATGCGGTTAAAAATAGTTATGGTCAATTATAGTTGCACGTAGATTCCAAGCTACATACAATGTAAAAATCCCGGGATTAAGTACCGACACTAACTAGCACAGTTGGATAAGTGCCGGGACTGTTTCACGCTCAGACGCCCCGGTCTGGGTTCGAGTCCGGCTGGACCTATATATAGGTACAAGACTGCTTGATGTGGCTAAAGCGTGACTGGGGTTCTGTCTTGTCTCCTCCCTGATGGACAGCACCAATTCAAAGGCTAGGATCGGAAACAGGGAGGACATGCTGTGGGTCGGATGCCACGCCAGAAGGGAACTAGGAAGCCGGATAGGGGCCAGTGTGTGCTATTAAACTGATTCCGGTGCCTGAAAGCCCGACAACCACAGCGTAACTTTTACCCTTTTTTCCAGATTCAATTTGAATTTTTTGAATTTTTTTATTTATTTATTTATTTATTTATTTTTATTCATGCAACAACACACTTATTTTGGAGGCCTTCGGAGGAGCAACCTCAAAGGGGCCGGCGGCGCTCCGTTCCCCACCAACTGGCCGGACAGACTCGGTCCGTGATCAAAGGAGGATCGAGAGAGCACATCGGGCATGGGTCTTCCTAGGTCGCGGGCCCCGGCGGACCCTTGCCTTGGTGGCGCGGGGTCCTCCAGGAAGACGGCAAAGTACGGAGTTGGAGGCCTTATGAGGAGCAACCTCAAAATATTTATTATTAATATCTTTTTATTTTTTATTTCATTTTATTTATTTATTATTTTTTTTTTTTTGGGGGGGGGGGGTGGGGGTCCAACTTTTAACATTATTGTGTTTATTTTGTATCTGTCTAGTATAGAATATTTTAAGGGCCTACAAAATATTCATCAGGCCGTCGATCCGTTTTATTCCCAATTCACCGTATTTTGGACCGCATGGGGGCGTATGTAAACCGAATTCACGTCATGCAAAATAAGTAAACAAACTGGGTTTTTGCATTGCTGTTATTATGTTGATGTATTTCCTCATTGATGCAAGAAAACTGCATACAGGCAATTTGAATTTTTGAATTTTTTTATTTATTTTTATTTTTATTTTTTATTCATGCAACAGCACACTAGAAGATACAAAGAATATTGCAGCTGCATTGTTTAATATTTGCGTTGCATTTATTTTGGAGGCCTTCGGAGGAACAACCTCAAAGGGGCCGGCGGCGCTCCGTTCCCCACCAACTGGCCGGACAGACTCGGTCCGTGATCAAAGGAGGATCAAGAGAGCACATCGGGCATGGGTCTTCCTAGGTCGCGGGCCCCGGCGGGACCCTTGCCTTGGTGGCGCGGGGTCCTCCAGGAAGACGGCAAAGTACGGAGTTGGAGGCCTTATGAGGAGCAACCTCAAAATATTTATTATTAATATCTTTTTATTTTTTATTTAATTTTATCTATTTATTTAGTTATTTACTTTTTTGGGGGGGGTGGGGTTCCAACTTTTAACATTATTGTGTTTATTTTGTATCTGTCTAGTATAGAATATTTTAAGGTCCTACAAAATATTCATGAGGCCGTCGATCCGTTTTATTGCCAATTCACCGTATTTTTTGACCTGCCAAAAATTGAAAAGAATTCTGAAGTTCAGTTGTCCGGAAATATATCTGATTGGTTTTCAAGAGGCTGAGAGACTTTGAAATATTTGTTGAGTATTTTTGAATAATTATCATTTAGCGTTGGTTGCTATGTGAGTTTATTTAGTGTGGTGCACCCAAGATAATTCCCTGATGAAAACGCCCGCCCTCCCTCATGCGGTTAAAAATAGTTATGGTCAATTATAGTTGCACGTAGATTCCAAGCTACATACAATGTAAAAATCCCGGGATTAAGTACCGACACTAACTAGCACAGTTGGATAAGTGCCGGGACTGTTTCACGCTCAGACGCCCCGGTCTGGGTTCGAGTCCGGCTGGACCTATATATAGGTACAAGACTGCTTGATGTGGCTAAAGCGTGACTGGGGTTCTGTCTTGTCTCCTCCTGATGGACAGCACCAATTCAAAGGCTAGGATCGGAAACAGGGGAGGACATGCTGTGGGTCGGATGCCACGCCAGAAGGGAACTAGGAAGCCGGATAGGGGCCAGTGTGTGCTATTAAACTGATTCCGGTGCCTGAAAGCCCGACAACCACAGCGTAACTTTTTACCCTTTTTTCCAGATTCAATTTGAATTTTTTGAATTTTTTATTTATTTATTTATTTATTTATTTTTATTCATGCAACAACACACTTATTTTGGAGGCCTTCGGAGGAGCAACCTCAAAGGGCCGGCGGCGCTCCGTTCCCCACCAACTGGCCGGACAGACTCGGTCCGTGATCAAAGGAGGATCGAGAGAGCACATCGGGCATGGGTCTTCCTAGGTCGCGGGCCCCGGCGGGACCCTTGCCTTGGTGGCGCGGGGTCCTCCAGGAAGACGGCAAAGTACGGAGTTGGAGGCCTTATGAGGAGCAACCTCAAAATATTTATTATTAATATCTTTTTATTTTTATTTCATTTTATTTATTTATTATTATTTTTTTGGGGGTGGGGTCCAACTTTTAACATTATTGTGTTTATTTTGTATCTGTCTAGTATAGAATATTTTAAGGGCCTACAAAATATTCATGAGGCCGTCGATCCGTTTTATTCCCAATTCACCGTATTTTGGACCGCATGGGGGCGTATGTAAACCGAATTCACGTCATGCAAAATAAGTAAACAAACTGGGTTTTTGCATTGCTGTTATTATGTTGATGTATTTCCTCATTGATGCAAGAAAACTGCATACAGGCAATTTGAATTTTTGGAATTTTTTATTTATTTTTATTGTTATTTTTATTCATGCAACAGCACACTAGAAGATACAAAGAATATTGCAGCTGCATTGTTTAATATTTGCGTTGCATTTATTTTGGAGGCCTTCGGAGGAACAACCTCAAAGGGCCGGCGGCGCTCCGTTCCCCACCAACTGGCCGGACAGACTCGGTCCGTGATCAAAGGAGGATCGAGAGAGCACATCGGGCATGGGTCTTCCTAGGTCGCGGGCCCCGGCGGGACCCTTGCCTTGGTGGCGCGGGGTCCTCCAGGAAGACGGCAAAGTACGGAGTTGGAGGCCTTATGAGGAGCAACCTCAAAATATTTATTATTAATATCTTTTTATTTTTATTTAATTTTATCTATTTATTTAGTTATTTATTTTTTTTTTTGGGGGTGGGGTCCAACTTTTAACATTATTGTGTTTATTTTGTATCTGTCTAGTATAGAATATTTTAAGGGCCTACAAAATATTCATGAGGCCGTCGATCCGTTTTATTCCCAATTCACCGTATTTTTTGACCTGCCAAAAATTGAAAAGAATTCTGAAGTTCAGTTGTCCGGAAATATATCTGATTGGTTTTCAAGAGGCTGAGAGACTTTGAAATATTTGTTGAATATTTTGAATAATTATCATTTAGCGTTGGTTGCTATGTGAGTTTATTTAGTGTGGTGCACCCAAGATAATTCCCTGATGAAAACGCCCGCCCTCCCTCATGCGGTTAAAAATAGTTATGGTCAATTATAGTTGCACGTAGATTCCAAGCTACATACAATGTAAAAATCCCGGGATTAAGTACCGACACTAACTAGCACAGTTGGATAAGTGCCGGGACTGTTTCACGCTCAGACGCCCCGGTCTGGGTTCGAGTCCGGCTGGACCTATATATAGGTACAAGACTGCTTGATGTGGCTAAAGCGTGACTGGGGTTCTGTCTTGTCTCCTCCCTGATGGACAGCACCAATTCAAAGGCTAGGATCGGAAACAGGGGAGGACATGCTGTGGGTCGGATGCCACGCCAGAAGGGAACTAGGGAAGCCGGATAGGGGCCAGTGTGTGCTATTAAACTGATTCCGGTGCCTGAAAGCCCGACAACCACAGCGTAACTTTTTACCCTTTTTCCAGATTCAATTTGAATTTTTTTGAATTTTTTATTTATTTATTTATTTATTTTTTATTCATGCAACAACACACTTATTTTGGAGGCCTTCGGAGGAGCAACCTCAAAGGGCCGGCGGCGCTCCGTTCCCACCAACTGGCCGGACAGACTCGGTCCGTGATCAAAGGAAGATCGAGAGAGCACATCGGGTATGGGTCTTCCTAGGTCGCGGGCCCGGCGGGACCCTTGCCTTGGTGGCGCGGGGGTCCTCCAGGAAGACGGCAAAGTACGGAGTTGGAGGCCTTATGAGGAGCAACCTCAAAATATTTATTATTAGTATCTTTTTATTTTTTATTTAATTTTATTTATTTATTTATTTATTATTATTTTTTTGGGGGTGTGGGTCCAACTTTTAACATTATTGTGTTTATTTTGTATCTGTCTAGTATAGAATATTTTAAGGGCCTACAAAATATTCATGAGGCCGTCGATCCGTTTTATTCCCAATTCACCGTATTTTTGACCGCATGGGGGCGTATGTAAACCGAATTCACGTCATGCAAAATAAGTAAACAAACTGGGTTTTTGCATTGCTGTTATTATGTTGATGTATTTCCTCATTGATGCAAGAAAACTGCATACAGGCAATTTGAATTTTTGGAATTTTTATTTATTTTTATTGTTATTTTTATTCATGCAACAACACACTAGAAGATACAAAGAATATTGCAGCTGCATTGTTTAATATTTGCGTTGCATTTATTTTGGAGGCCTTCGGAGGAGCAACCTCAAAGGGCCGGCGGCGCTCCGTTCCCCACCAACTGGCCGGACAGACTCGGTCCGTGATCAAAGGAGGATCGAGAGAGCACATCGGGCATGGGTCTTCCTAGGTCGCGGGCCCCGGCGGACCCTTGCCTTGGTGGCGCGGGGTCCTCCAGGAAGACGGCAAAGTACGGAGTTGGAGGCCTTATGAGGAGCAACCTCAAAATATTTATTATTAATATCTTTTTATTTTTTATTTAATTTTATCTATTTATTTAGTTATTTATTTTTTTTGGGGGGGGTGGGGGTCCATCTTTTAACATTATTGTGTTTATTTTGTATCTGTCTAGTATAGAATATTTTAAGGGCCTACAAAATATTCATGAGGCCGTCGATCCGTTTTATTCCCAATTCACCGTATTTTTTGACCTGCCAAAAATTGAAAAGAATTCTGAAGTTCAGTTGTCCGGAAATATATCTGATTGGTTTTCAAGAGGCTGAGAGACTTTGAAATATTTGTTGAGTATTTTTGAATAATTATCATTTAGCGTTGGTTGCTATGTGAGTTTATTTAGTGTGGTGCACCCAAGATAATTCCCTGATGAAAACGCCCGCCCTCCCTCATGCGGTTAAAAATAGTTATGGTCAATTATAGTTGCACGTAGATTCCAAGCTACATACAATGTAAAAATCCCGGGATTAAGTACCGACACTAACTAGCACAGTTGGATAAGTGCCGGGACTGTTTCACGCTCAGACGCCCCGGTCTGGGTTCGAGTCCGGCTGGACCTATATATAGGTACAAGACTGCTTGATGTGGCTAAAGCGTGACTGGGGTTCTGTCTTGTCTCCTCCCTGATGGACAGCACCAATTCAAAGGCTAGGATCGGAAACAGGGAGGACATGCTGTGGGTCGGATGCCACGCCAGAAGGGAACTAGTGAAGCCGGATATGGGCCAGTGTGTTCTATTAAACTGATTCAGGTGCCTGAAAGCCCTAAAACCACAGCGTAACTTTTTACACTTTTTTCCAGATTCAATTTGAAATTTTATTAATTTTTTTAATTATTTATTTATTTATTATTTATTCATGCAACAACACACTAATTTTGGAGGCCTTCGGAGGAGCAACCTCAAAGTAGCCGGCGGCGCTCAGTTCCCCACCAACTGGCCGGACAGACTCGGTCCGTGATCAAAGGAAGATCGAGAGAGCGCATCGGGCATGGGTCTTCCTAGGTCGCGGGCCCCGGCGGGACCCTTGCCTTGGTGGCGCGGGGTCCTCCAGGAAGACGGCAAAGTACGGAGTTGGAGGCCTTATGAGGAGCAACCTCAAAATATTTATTATTAGTATCTTTTTATTTTTTATTTAATTTTATTTATTTATTTATTTTTTTTTTTGGGGGGGGGGGTGGGGGTCCAACTTTTAACATTATTGTGTTTATTTTGTATCTGTCTAGTATAGAATATTTTAAGGGCCTACAAAATATTCATGAGGCCGTCGATCCGTTTTATTCCCAATTCACCGTATTTTTGACCGCATGGGGGCGTATGTAAACCGAATTCACGTCATGCAAAATAAGTAAACAAACTGGGTTTTTGCATTGCTGTTATTATGTTGATGTATTTCCTCATTGATGCAAGAAAACTGCATACAGGCAATTTGAATTTTTTGGAATTTTTTTATTTATTTTTTATTGTTATTTTTTATTCATGCAACAACACACTAGAAGATACAAAGAATATTGCAGCTGCATTGTTTAATATTTGCGTTGCATTTATTTTGGAGGCCTTCGGAGGAGCAACCTCAAAGGGGCCGGCGGCGCTCCGTTCCCCACCAACTGGCCGGACAGACTCGGTCCGTGATCAAAGGAGGATCGAGAGAGCACATCGGGCATGGGTCTTCCTAGGTCGCGGGCCCCGGCGGGACCCTTGCCTTGGTGGCGCAGGGGTCCTCCAGGAAGACGGCAAAGTACGGAGTTGGAGGCCTTATGAGGAGCAACCTCAAAATATTTATTATTAATCTCTTTTTATTTTTTATTTAATTTTATCTATTTATTTATTTATTTATTTTTTCTGGGGGGGGTGGGGGTCCAACTTTTAACATTATTGTGTTTATTTTGTATCTGTCTAGTATAGAATATTTTAAGGGCCTACAAAATATTCATGAGGCCGTCGATCCGTTTTATTCCCAATTCACCGTATTTTTGACCGCATTGTAAACCGAATTCACGTCATGCAAAATAAGTAAACAAACTGGGTTTTTGCATTGCTGTTATCATGTTGATGTATTTCCTCATTGATGCAAGAAAACTGCATACAGGCAATTAAAATAAGATGAAACTGTTATTGTGATGCAAGAGGGTGCACCACACTAAATAAGCCAAAATTCATGCGCCAAGCTACTTCCCATAATTTGTAAACCCACAACTTATTTTTAATTATAACGTTTTAGGGGTCATGCAATTAATAGATTGTGTAAATATAAAAATCTATCACAACCTGGGGGTTCTGTGCTTCAACTTTTGAGGAGACTTGATAAATTTAGGCGTTAAAGTTGGTCCTATTTGACCGGGGAAGTGGAGAAGTGCTTCACGAAAACTGGCAGCAAGTCGGTTTGGGAAAAAAACAAATAAATTGTGTTTTTTTCTTCTGGAGTAGTTAGCAAAAATTCCAAACGGTTGACCTGCCAAAAATTGAAAAGAATTCTGAAGTTCAGTTGTCCGGAAATATATCTGATTGGTTTTCAAGAGGCTGAGAGACTTTGAAATATTTGTTGAGTATTTTTGAATAATTATCATTTAGCGTTGGTTGCTATGTGAGTTTATTTAGTGTGGTGCACCCAAGATAATTCCCTGATGAAAACGCCCGCCCTCCCTCATGCGGTTAAAAATAGTTATGGCCAATTATAGTTGCACGTAGATTCCAAGCTACATACAATGTAAAAATCCCGGGATTAAGTACCGACACTAACTAGCACAGTTGGATAAGTGCCGGGACTGTTTCACGCTCAGACGCCCCGGTCTGGGTTCGAGTCCGGCTGGACCTATATATAGGTACAAGACTGCTTGATGTGGCTAAAGCGTGACTGGGGTTCTGTCTTGTCTCCTCCCCTGATGGACAGCACCAATTCAAAGGCTAGGATCGGAAACAGGGGAGGACATGCTGTGGGTCGGATGCCACGCCAGAAGGGAACTAGGGAAGCCGGATAGGGGCCAGTGTGTGCTATTAAACTGATTCCTGTGCCTGAAAGCCCGACAACCACAGCGTAACTTTTTACCCTTTTTTTCCAGATTCAATTTGATTTTTTTTGAATATTTTATTTTGTTATTTTTTATTTTTTATTCATGCAACAACACACTTATTTTGGAGGCCTTCGGAGGAGCAACCTCAAAGGGGCCGGCGGCGCTCCGTTCCCCACCAACTGGCCGGACAGACTCGGTCCGTGATCAAAGGAGGATCGAAAGAGCACATCGGGCATGGGTCTTCCTAGGTCGCGGGCCCCGGCGGGACCCTTGCCTTGGTGGCGCGGGGTCCTCCAGGAAGACGGCAAAGTACGGAGTTGGAGGCCTTATGAGGAGCAACCTCAAAATATTTATTATTAATATCTTTTTATTTTTATTTATTTTTTTTTATTTTTTTAAATTTTTTTTTATTATTATTATTTTTTTTTGGGGTGGGGTGGGGTCCAACTTTTAACATTATTGTGTTTATTTTGTATCTGTCTAGTATAGAATATTTTAAGGGCCTACAAAATATTCATGAGGCCGTCGATCCGTTTTATTCCCAATTCACCGTATTTTTTGACCTGCCAAAAATTGAAAAGAATTCTGAAGTTCAGTTGTCCGAAAAATATATCTGATTGGTTTTCAAGAGGCTGAGAGACTTTGAAATATTTATTGAGTATTTTTGAATAATTATCATTTAGCGTTGGTTGCTATGTGAGTTTATTTAGTGTGGTGCACCCAAGATAATTCCCTGATTAAAACGCCAGCCCACCCCACTGTGGTCAAAAATAGTTATGGTCATTTGCAGTTGCACGTAGATTCCAAGCTACATACAATGTAAAAATCCCGGGATTAAGTACCGACACTAACTAGCACAGTTGGATAAGTGCCGGGACTGTTTCACGCTCAGACGCCCCGGTCTGGGTTCGAGTCCGGCTGGACCTATATATAGGTACAAGACTGCTTGATGTGGCTAAAGCGTGACTGGGGTTCTGTCTTGTCTCCTCCCTGATGGACAGCACCAATTCAAAGGCTAGGATCGGAAACAGGGGAGGACATGCTGTGGGTCGGATGCCACGCCAGAAGGGAACTAGGGAAGCCGGATAGGGGCCAGTGTGTGCTATTAAACTGATTCCGGTGCCTGAAAGCCCGACAACCACAGCGTAACTTTTTACCCTTTTTCCAGATTCAATTTGAATTTTTTGAATTTTTATTTATTTATTTATTTATTTTTTATTCATGCAACAACACACTTATTTTGGAGGCCTTCGGAGGAGCAACCTCAAAGGGGCCGGCGGCGCTCCGTTCCCCACCAACTGGCCGGACAGACTCGGTCCGTGATCAAAGGAGGATCGAGAGAGCACATCGGGCATGGGTCTTCCTAGGTCGCGGGCCCCGGCGGGACCCTTGCCTTGGTGGCGCGGGGTCCTCCAGGAAGACGGCAAAGTACGGAGTTGGAGGCCTTATGAGGAGCAACCTCAAAATATTTATTATTAATATCTTTTTATTTTTTATTTAATTTTATCTATTTATTTAGTTATTTATTTTTTTGGGGGGGGTGGGGGTCCAACTTTTAACATTATTGTGTTTATTTTGTATCTGTCTAGTATAGAATATTTTAAGGTCCTACAAAATATTCATGAGGCCGTCGATCCGTTTTACTCCCAATTCACCGTATTTTTTGACCTGCCAAAAATTGAAAAGAATTCTGAAGTTCAGTTGTCCGGAAATATATCTGATTGGTTTTCAAGAGGCTGAGAGACTTTGAAATATTTGTTGAGTATTTTTGAATAATTATCATTTAGCGTTGGTTGCTATGTGAGTTTATTTAGTGTGGTGCACCCAAGATAATTCCCTGATGAAAACGCCCGCGCTCCCTCATGCGGTTAAAAATAGTTATGGTCAATTATAGTTGCACGTAGATTCCAAGCTACATACAATGTAAAAATCCCGGGATTAAGTACCGACACTAACTAGCACAGTTGGATAAGTGCCGGGACTGTTTCACGCTCAGACGCCCCGGTCTGGGTTCGAGTCCGGCTGGACCTATATATAGGTACAAGACTGCTTGATGTGGCTAAAGCGTGACTGGGGTTCTGTCTTGTCTCCTCCTGATGGACAGCACCAATTCAAAGGCTAGGATCGGAAACAGGGGAGGACATGCTGTGGGTCGGATGCCACGCCAGAAGGGAACTAGGGAAGCCGGATAGGGGCCAGTGTGTGCTATTAAACTGATTCCGGTGCCTGAAAGCCCGACAACCACAGCGTAACTTTTTACCCTTTTTCCAGATTCAATTTGAATTTTTTGAATTTTTTTATTTATTTATTTATTTATTTTTATTCATGCAACAACACACTTATTTTGGAGGCCTTCGGAGGAGCAACCTCAAAGGGCCGGCGGCGCTCCGTTCCCACCAACTGGCCGGACAGACTCGGTCCGTGATCAAAGGAGGATCGAGAGAGCACATCGGGCATGGGTCTTCCTAGGTCGCGGGCCCCGGCGGGACCCTTGCCTTGGTGGCGCGGGGTCCTCCAGGAAGACGGCAAAGTACGGAGTTGGAGGCCTTATGAGGAGCAACCTCAAAATATTTATTATTAATATCTTTTTATTTTTATTTAATTTTATCTATTTATTTAGTTATTTATTTTTTTTGGGGGGGGGGGTGGGGGTCCAACTTTTAACATTATTGTGTTTATTTTGTATCTGTCTAGTATAGAATATTTTAAGGTCCTACAAAATATTCATGAGGCCGTCGATTCGTTTTATTCCCAATTCACCGTATTTTTTGACCTGCCAAAAATTGAAAAGAATTCTGAAGTTCAGTTGTCCGGAAATATATCTGATTGGTTTTCAAGAGGCTGAGAGACTTTGAAATATTTGTTGAGTATTTTTGAATAATTATCATTTAGCGTTGGTTGCTATGTGAGTTTATTTAGTGTGGTGCACCCAAGATAATTCCCTGATGAAAACGCCCGCCCTCCCTCATGCGGTTAAAAATAGTTATGGTCAATTATAGTTGCACGTAGATTCCAAGCTACATACAATGTAAAAATCCCGGGATTAAGTACCGACACTAACTAGCACAGTTGGATAAGTGCCGGGACTGTTTCACGCTCAGACGCCCCGGTCTGGGTTCGAGTCCGGCTGGACCTATATATAGGTACAAGACTGCTTGATGTGGCTAAAGCGTGACTGGGGTTCTGTCTTGTCTCCTCCCTGATGGACAGCACCAATTCAAAGGCTAGGATCGGAAACAGGGGAGGACATGCTGTGGGTCGGATGCCACGCCAGAAGGGAACTAGGGAAGCCGGATAGGGGCCAGTGTGTGCTATTAAACTGATTCCTGTGCCTGAAAGCCCGACAACCACAGCGTAACTTTATACCCTATATTACAGATTCAATTTGAATTTTTTGAATTTTTATTTATTTATTTATTTATTTATTTTTATTCATGCAACAACACACTTATTTTGGAGGCCTTCGGAGGAGCAACCTCAAAGGGGCCGGCGGCGCTCCGTTCCCCACCAACTGGCCGGACAGACTCGGTCCGTGATCAAAGGAGGATCGAGAGAGCACATCGGGCATGGGTCTTCCTAGGTCGCGGGCCCCGGCGGGACCCTTGCCTTGGTGGCGCGGGGTCCTCCAGGAAGACGGCAAAGTACGGAGTTGGAGGCCTTATGAGGAGCAACCTCAAAATATTTATTATTAATATCTTTTAATTTTTTATTTCATTTTATTTATTTATTTATTTTTTTTGGGGGGGGGGGTGGGGGTCCAACTTTTAACATTATTGTGTTTATTTTGTATCTGTCTAGTATAGAATATTTTAAGGGCCTACAAAATATTCATGAGGCCGTCGATCCGTTTTATTCCCAATTCACCGTATTTTGGACCGCATGGGGGCGTATGTAAACCGAATTCACGTCATGCAAAATAAGTAAACAAACTGGGTTTTTGCATTGCTGTTATTATGTTGATGTATTTCCTCATTGATGCAAGAAAACTGCATACAGGCAATTTGAATTTTTTGGAATTTTTGTATTTATTTTTATTTTTATTTTTATTCATGCAACAGCACTAGAAGATACAAAGAATATTGCAGCTGCATTGTTTAATATTTGCGTTGCATTTATTTTGGAGGCCTTCGGAGGAACAACCTCAAAGGGCCGGCGGCGCTCCGTTCCCCACCAACTGGCCGGACAGACTCGGTCCGTGATCAAAGGAGGATCGAGAGAGCACATCGGGCATGGGTCTTCCTAGGTCGCGGGCCCCGGCGGGACCCTTGCCTTGGTGGCGCGGGGTCCTCCAGGAAGACGGCAAAGTACGGAGTTGGAGGCCTTATGAGGAGCAACCTCAAAATATTTATTATTAATATCTTTTTATTTTTTAGTTAATTTTATCTATATATTGAGGTCTTTATTTTTTTGGGGGGGGTGGGGGTCCAACTTTTAACATTATTGTGTTTATTTTGTATCTGTCTAGTATAGAATATTTTAAGGGCCTACAAAATATTCATAAGGCCGTCGATCCGTTTTATTGCCAATTCACCGTATATTTTGACCTGCCAAAAATTGAAAAGAATTCTGAAGTTCAGTTGTCCGGAAATATATCTGATTGGTTTTCAAGAGGCTGAGAGACTTTGAAATATTTGTTGAGTATTTTTGAATAATTATCATTTAGCGTTGGTTGCTATGTGAGTTTATTTAGTGTGGTGCACCCAAGATAATTCCCTGATGAAAACGCCCGCCCTCCCTCATGCGGTTAAAAATAGTTATGGTCAATTATAGTTGCACGTAGATTCCAAGCTACATACAATGTAAAAATCCCGGGATTAAGTACCGACACTAACTAGCACAGTTGGATAAGTGCCGGGACTGTTTCACGCTCAGACGCCCCGGTCTGGGTTCGAGTCCGGCTGGACCTATATATAGGTACAAGACTGCTTGATGTGGCTAAAGCGTGACTGGGGTTCTGTCTTGTCTCCTCCCCTGATGGACAGCACCAATTCAAAGGCTAGGATCGGAAACAGGGAGGACATGCTGTGGGTCGGATGCCACGCCAGAAGGGAACTAGGGAAGCAGGATATGTGCCAGTGGTTGATTATAAACTGATTCCGGTGCCTGAAAGCCCGACAACCACAGCGTAACTTTTTACCCTTTTTCCAGATTCAATTTGAATTTTTTGAATTTTTTATTTATTTATTTATTTATTTTTATTCATGCAACAACACACTTATTTTGGAGGCCTTCGGAGGAGCAACCTCAAAGGGGCCGGCGGCGCTCCGTTCCCCACCAACTGGCCGGACAGACTCGGTCCGTGATCAAAGGAAGATCGAGAGAGCACATCGGGTATGGGTCTTCCTAGGTCGCGGGCCCGGCGGACCCTTGCCTTGGTGGCGCGTGGGTCCTCCAGGAAGACGGCAAAGTACGGAGTTGGAGGCCTTATGAGTAGCAAGCTCAAAATATTTATTATTAGTATCTGTTTATTTTTTTTTTAATATTATTTATTTCTTTATTTATTATTATTTTTTTTTTTTGGGGGTGGGGTCCAACTTTTAACATTATTGTGTTTATTTTGTATCTGTCTAGTATAGAATATTTTAAGGGCCTACAAAATATTCATCAGGCCGTCGATCCGTTTTATTCCCAATTCACCGTATTTTGGACCGCATGGGGGCGTATGTAAACCGAATTCACGTCATGCAAAATAAGTAAACAAACTGGGTTTTTGCATTGCTGTTATTATGTTGATGTATTTCCTCATTGATGCAAGAAAACTGCATACAGGCAATTTGAATTTTTTGGAATTTTTTTATTTATTTTTCATTGTTATTTTTTATTCATGCAACAACACACTAGAAGATACAAAGAATATTGCAGCTGCATTGTTTAATATTTGCGTTGCATTTATTTTGGAGGCCTTCGGAGGAGCAACCTCAAAGGGCCGGCGGCGCTCCGTTCCCACCAACTGGCCGGACAGACTCGGTCCGTGATCAAAGGAGGATCGAGAGAGCACATCGGGCATGGGTCTTCCTAGGTCGCGGGCCCCGGCGGACCCTTGCCTTGGTGGCGCGGGGTCCTCCAGGAAGACGGCAAAGTACGGAGTTGGAGGCCTTATGAGGAGCAACCTCAAAATATTTATTATTAATATCTTTTTATTTTTATTTAATTTTATCTATAAAATTAGTTATTTATTTTATTTTGTGGGTGGGGTCCAACTTTTAACATTATTGTGTTTATTTTGTATCTGTCTAGTATAGAATATTTTAAGGGCCTACAAAATATTCATGAGGCCGTCGATCCGTTTTATTCCCAATTCACCGTATTTTTTGACCTGCCAAAAATTGAAAAGAATTCTGAAGTTCAGTTGTCCGGAAATATATCTGATTGGTTTTCAAGAGGCTGAGAGACTTTGAAATATTTGTTGAGTATTTTTGAATAATTATCATTTAGCGTTGGTTGCTATGTGAGTTTATTTAGTGTGGTGCACCCAAGATAATTCCCTGATGAAAACGCCCGCCCTCCCTCATGCGGTTAAAAATAGTTATGGTCAATTATAGTTGCACGTAGATTCCAAGCTACATACAATGTAAAAATCCCGGGATTAAGTACCGACACTAACTAGCACAGTTGGATAAGTGCCGGGACTGTTTCACGCTCAGACGCCCCGGTCTGGGTTCGAGTCCGGCTGGACCTATATATAGGTACAAGACTGCTTGATGTGGCTAAAGCGTGACTGGGGTTCTGTCTTGTCTCCTCCCCTGATGGACAGCACCAATTCAAAGGCTAGGATCGGAAACAGGGGAGGACATGCTGTGGGTCGGATGCCACGCCAGAAGGGAACTAGGGAAGCCGGATAGGGGCCAGTGTGTGCTATTAAACTGATTCCGGTGCCTGAAAGCCCGACAACCACAGCGTAACTTTTTACCCTTTTTTCCAGATTCAATTTGAATTTTTTTTGAACTTTTTTATTTATTTATTTATTTATTTTTTATTCATGCAACAACACACTTATTTTGGAGGCCTTCGGAGGAGCAACCTCAAAGGGGCCGGCGGCGCTCCGTTCCCCACCAACTGGCCGGACAGACTCGGTCCGTGATCAAAGGAAGATCGAGAGAGCGCATCGGGCATGGGTCTTCCTAGGTCGCGGGCCCCGGCGGGACCCTTGCCTTGGTGGCGCGGGGGTCCTCCAGGAAGACGGCAAAGTACGGAGTTGGAGGCCTTATGAGGAGCAACCTCAAAATATTTATTATTAGTATCTTTTTATTTTTTATTTAATTTTATTTATTTATTTATTTATTTTTTTTTGGGGGTGGCGGTCCAACTTTTAACATTATTGTGTTTATTTTGTATCTGTCTAGTATAGAATATTTTAAGGGCCTACAAAATATTCATGAGGCCGTCGATCCGTTTTATTCCCAATTCACCGTATTTTGGACCGCATGGGGGCGTATGTAAACCGAATTCACGTCATGCAAAATAAGTAAACAAACTGGGTTTTTGCATTGCTGTTATTATGTTGATGTATTTCCTCATTGATGCAAGAAAACTGCATACAGGCAATTTGAATTTTTTTGAATTTTTTTATTTATTTTTATTGTTATTTTTTATTCATGCAACAACACACTAGAAGATACAAAGAATATTGCAGCTGCATTGTTTAATATTTGCGTTGCATTTATTTTGGAGGCCTTCGGAGGAGCAACCTCAAAGGGGCCGGCGGCGCTCCGTTCCCCACCAACTGGCCGGACAGACTCGGTCCGTGATCAAAGGAGGATCGAGAGAGCACATCGGGCATGGGTCTTCCTAGGTCGCGGGCCCCGGCGGGACCCTTGCCTTGGTGGCGCGGGGTCCTCCAGGAAGACGGCAAAGTACGGAGTTGGAGGCCTTATGAGGAGCAACCTCAAAATATTTATTATTAATATCTTTTTATTTTTTATTTAATTTTATCTATTTATTTAGTTATTTATTTTTTTGGGGGGGGTGGGGGTCCAACTTTTAACATTATTGTGTTTATTTTGTATCTGTCTAGTATAGAATATTTTAAGGTCCTACAAAATATTCATGAGGCCGTCGATTCGTTTTATTCCCAATTCACGGTATTTTTTGACCTGCCAAAAAATGAAAAGAATTCTGAAGTTCAGTTGTCCGGAAATATACCTGATTGGTTTTCAAGAGGCTGAGAGACTTTGAAATATTTGTTGAGTATTTTTGAATAATTATCATTTAGCGTTGGTTGCTATGTGAGTTTATTTAGTGTGGTGCACCCAAGATAATTCCCTGATGAAAACGCCCGCCCTCCCTCATGCGGTTAAAAATAGTTATGGTCAATTATAGTTGCACGTAGATTCCAAGCTACATACAATGTAAAAATCCCGGGATTAAGTACCGACACTAACTAGCACAGTTGGATAAGTGCCGGGACTGTTTCACGCTCAGACGCCCCGGTCTGGGTTCGAGTCCGGCTGGACCTATATATAGGTACAAGACTGCTTGATGTGGCTAAAGCGTGACTGGGGTTCTGTCTTGTCTCCTCCCTGATGGACAGCACCAATTCAAAGGCTAGGATCGGAAACAGGGGAGGACATGCTGTGGGTCGGATGCCACGCCAGAAGGGAACTAGGGAAGCCGGATAGGGGCCAGTGTGTGCTATTAAACTGATTCCGGTGCCTGAAAGCCCGACAACCACAGCGTAACTTTTTACCCTTTTTTCCAGATTCAATTTGAATTTTTTGAATTTTTTATTTATTTATTTATTTATTTTTATTCATGCAACAACACACTTATTTTGGAGGCCTTCGGAGGAGCAACCTCAAAGGGCCGGCGGCGCTCCGTTCCCCACCAACTGGCCGGACAGACTCGGTCCGTGATCAAAGGAGGATCGAGAGAGCACATCGGGCATGGGTCTTCCTAGGTCGCGGGCCCCGGCGGGACCCTTGCCTTGGTGGCGCGGGGTCCTCCAGGAAGACGGCAAAGTACGGAGTTGGAGGCCTTATGAGGAGCAACCTCAAAATATTTATTATTAATATCTTTTTATTTTTTATTTCATTTTATTTATTTATTATTTTTTTTGGGGGGGGGGGGGGTGGGGGTCCAACTTTTAACATTATTGTGTTTATTTTGTATCTGTCTAGTATAGAATATTTTAAGGGCCTACAAAATATTCATGAGGCCGTCGATCCGTTTTATTCCCAATTCACCGTATTTTGGACCGCATGGGGGCGTATGTAAACCGAATTCACGTCATGCAAAATAAGTAAACAAACTGGGTTTTTGCATTGCTGTTATTATGTTGATGTATTTCCTCATTGATGCAAGAAAACTGCATACAGGCAATTTGAATTTTTTGGAATTTTTTTATTTATTTTTTATTGTTATTTTTTATTCATGCAACAACACACTAGAAGATACAAAGAATATTGCAGCTGCATTGTTTAATATTTGCGTTGCATTTATTTTGGAGGCCTTCGGAGGAGCAACCTCAAAGGGGCCGGCGGCGCTCCGTTCCCCACCAACTGGCCGGACAGACTCGGTCCGTGATCAAAGGAGGATCGAGAGAGCACATCGGGCATGGGTCTTCCTAGGTCGCGGGCCCCGGCGGGACCCTTGCCTTGGTGGCGCGGGGTCCTCCAGGAAGACGGCAAAGTACGGAGTTGGAGGCCTTATGAGGAGCAACCTCAAAATATTTATTATTAATATCTTTTTATTTTTTATTTAATTTTATCTATTTATTTAGTTATTTATTTTTTTTTTGGGGGGGGTGGGGGTCCAACTTTTAACATTATTGTGTTTATTTTGTATCTGTCTAGTATAGAATATTTTAAGGGCCTACAAAATATTCATGAGGCCGTCGATCCGTTTTATTCCCAATTCACCGTATTTTTTGACCTGCCAAAAATTGAAAAGAATTCTGAAGTTCAGTTGTCCGGAAATATATCTGATTGGTTTTCAAGAGGCTGAGAGACTTTGAAATATTTGTTGAGTATTTTTGAATAATTATCATTTAGCGTTGGTTGCTATGTGAGTTTATTTAGTGTGGTGCACCCAAGATAATTCCCTGATGAAAACGCCCGCCCTCCCTCATGCGGTTAAAAATAGTTATGGTCAATTATAGTTGCACGTAGATTCCAAGCTACATACAATGTAAAAATCCCGGGATTAAGTACCGACACTAACTAGCACAGTTGGATAAGTGCCGGGACTGTTTCACGCTCAGACGCCCCGGTCTGGGTTCGAGTCCGGCTGGACCTATATATAGGTACAAGACTGCTTGATGTGGCTAAAGCGTGACTGGGGTTCTGTCTTGTCTCCTCCCCTGATGGACAGCACCAATTCAAAGGCTAGGATCGGAAACAGGGGAGGACATGCTGTGGGTCGGATGCCACGCCAGAAGGGAACTAGGGAAGCCGGATAGGGGCCAGTGTGTGCTATTAAACTGATTCCGGTGCCTGAAAGCCCGACAACCACAGCGTAACTTTTTACCCTTTTTTCCAGATTCAATTTGAATTTTTTTGAATTTTTTTATTTATTTATTTATTTATTTTTTATTCATGCAACAACACACTTATTTTGGAGGCCTTCGGAGGAGCAACCTCAAAGGGGCCGGCGGCGCTCCGTTCCCCACCAACTGGCCGGACAGACTCGGTCCGTGATCAAAGGAGGATCGAGAGAGCACATCGGGCATGGGTCTTCCTAGGTCGCGGGCCCCGGCGGGACCCTTGCCTTGGTGGCGCGGGGGTCCTCCAGGAAGACGGCAAAGTACGGAGTTGGAGGCCTTATGAGGAGCAACCTCAAAATAATTATTATTAATATCTTTTTATTTTTTATTTCATTTTATTTATTTATTATTTTTTTTGGGGGGTGGGGGTCCAACTTTTAACATTATTGTGTTTATTTTGTATCTGTCTAGTATAGAATATTTTAAGGGCCTACAAAATATTCATGAGGCCGTCGATCCGTTTTATTCCCAATTCACCGTATTTTTGACCGCATGGGGGCGTATGTAAACCGAATTCACGTCATGCAAAATAAGTAAACAAACTGGGTTTTTGCATTGCTGTTATTATGTTGATGTATTTCCTCATTGATGCAAGAAAACTGCATACAGGCAATTTGAATTTTTTTGAATTTTTTTATTTATTTTTATTGTTATTTTTATTCATGCAACAACACACTAGAAGATACAAAGAATATTGCAGCTGCAGTGTATAAAATATGCCTAGAATTTATTTTGCATGCCTTCGGAGGAGCAACCTCAAAGTGCACGGCGGCGCTCCGTTCCCCACCAACTGGCCGGACAGACTCGGTCCGTGATCAAAGGAGGATCGAGAGAGCACATCGGGCATGGGTCTTCCTAGGTCGCGGGCCCCGGCGGGACCCTTGCCTTGGTGGCGCGGGGGTCCTCCAGGAAGACGGCAAAGTACGGAGTTGGAGGCCTTATGAGGAGCAACCTCAAAATATTTATTATTAATATCTTTTTATTTTTTATTTTTTTATTTTTTTAATTTTTTATTTATTTTTATTATTTTTTTTGGGGGTGAGGTGGGGGTCCAACTTTTAACATTATTGTGTTTATTTTGTATCTGTCTAGTATAGAATATTTTAAGGGCCTACAAAATATTCATGAGGCCGTCGATCCGTTTTATTCCCAATTCACCGTATTTTTTGACCTGCCAAAAATTGAAAAGAATTCTGAAGTTCAGTTGTCCGAAAAATATATCTGATTGGTTTTCAAGAGGCTGAGAGACTTTGAAATATTTATTGAGTATTTTTGAATAATTATCATTTAGCGTTGGTTGCTATGTGAGTTTATTTAGTGTGGTGCACCCAAGATAATTCCCTGATGAAAACGCCCGCCCTCCCCCATGTGGTCAAAAATAGTTATGGTCATTTGCAGTTGCACGTAGATTCCAAGCTACATACAATGTAAAAATCCCGGGATTAAGTACCGACACTAACTAGCACAGTTGGATAAGTGCCGGGACTGTTTCACGCTCAGACGCCCCGGTCTGGGTTCGAGTCCGGCTGGACCTATATATAGGTACAAGACTGCTTGATGTGGCTAAAGCGTGACTGGGGTTCTGTCTTGTCTCCTCCCCTGATGGACAGCACCAATTCAAAGGCTAGGATCGGAAACAGGGGAGGACATGCTGTGGGTCGGATGCCACGCCAGAAGGGAACTAGGGAAGCCGGATAGGGGCCAGTGTGTGCTATTAAACTGATTCCGGTGCCTGAAAGCCCGACAACCACAGCGTAACTTTTTACCCTTTTTTTCCAGATTCAATTTGAATTTTTTTGAATTTTTTTATTTATTTATTTATTTATTTTTTATTCATGCAACAACACACTTATTTTGGAGGCCTTCGGAGGAGCAACCTCAAAGGGGCCGGCGGCGCTCCGTTCCCCACCAACTGGCCGGACAGACTCGGTCCGTGATCAAAGGAGGATCGAGAGAGCACATCGGGCATGGGTCTTCCTAGGTCGCGGGCCCCGGCGGGACCCTTGCCTTGGTGGCGCGGGGTCCTCCAGGAAGACGGCAAAGTACGGAGTTGGAGGCCTTATGAGGAGCAACCTCAAAATATTTATTATTAATATCTTTTTATTTTTTATTTAATTTTATCTATTTATTTAGTTATTTATTTTTTTGGGGGTGGGTGGGGGTCCAACTTTTAACATTATTGTGTTTATTTTGTATCTGTCTAGTATAGAATATTTTAATGTCCTACAAAATATTCATGAGGCCGTCGATCCGTTTTACTCCCAATTCACCGTATTTTTTGACCTGCCAAAAATTGAAAAGAATTCTGAAGTTCAGTTGTCCGGAAATATATCTGATTGGTTTTCAAGAGGCTGAGAGACTTTGAAATATTTGTTGCGTATTTTTGAATAATTATCATTTAGCGTTGGTTGCTATGTGAGTTTATTTAGTGTGGTGCACCCAAGATAATTCCCTGATGAAAACGCCCGCCCTCCCTCATGCGGTTAAAAATAGTTATGGTCAATTATAGTTGCACGTAGATTCCAAGCTACATACAATGTAAAAATCCCGGGATTAAGTACCGACACTAACTAGCACAGTTGGATAAGTGCCGGGACTGTTTCACGCTCAGACGCCCCGGTCTGGGTTCGAGTCCGGCTGGACCTATATATAGGTACAAGACTGCTTGATGTGGCTAAAGCGTGACTGGGGTTCTGTCTTGTCTCCTCCCCTGATGGACAGCACCAATTCAAAGGCTAGGATCGGAAACAGGGGAGGACATGCTGTGGGTCGGATGCCACGCCAGAAGGGAACTAGGGAAGCCGGATAGGGGCCAGTGTGTGCTATTAAACTGATTCCGGTGCCTGAAAGCCCGACAACCACAGCGTAACTTTTTACCCTTTTTCCAGATTCAATTTGAATTTTTTTGAATTTTTTATTTATTTATTTATTTATTTTTATTCATGCAACAACACACTTATTTTGGAGGCCTTCGGAGGAGCAACCTCAAAGGGGCCGGCGGCGCTCCGTTCCCCACCAACTGGCCGGACAGACTCGGTCCGTGATCAAAGGAGGATCAAGAGAGCACATCGGGCATGGGTCTTCCTAGGTCGCGGGCCCCGGCGGGACCCTTGCCTTGGTGGCGCGGGGTCCTCCAGGAAGACGGCAAAGTACGGAGTTGGCGGCCTTATGAGGAGCAACCTCAAAATATTTATTATTAATATCTTTTTATTTTTTATTTAATTTTATCTATTTATTTAGTTATTTACTTTTTTTTTGGGGGGTGGGGTCCAACTTTTAACATTATTGTGTTTATTTTGTATCTGTCTAGTATAGAATATTTTAAGGTCCTACAAAATATTCATGAGGCCGTCGATCCGTTTTATTGCCAATTCACCGTATTTTTTGACCTGCCAAAAATTGAAAAGAATTCTGAAGTTGAGTTGTCCGGAAATATATCTGATTGGTTTTCAAGAGGCTGAGAGACTTTGAAATATTTGTTGAGTATTTTTGAATAATTATCATTTAGCGTTGGTTGCTATGTGAGTTTATTTAGTGTGGTGCACCCAAGATAATTCCCTGATGAAAACGCCCGCCCTCCCCCATGTGGTCAAAAATAGTTATGGTCATTTGCAGTTGCACGTAGATTCCAAGCTACATACAATGTAAAAATCCCGGGATTAAGTACCGACACTAACTAGCACAGTTGGATAAGTGCCGGGACTGTTTCACGCTCAGACGCCCCGGTCTGGGTTCGAGTCCGGCTGGACCTATATATAGGTACAAGACTGCTTGATGTGGCTAAAGCGTGACTGGGGTTCTGTCTTGTCTCCTCCCCTGATGGACAGCACCAATTCAAAGGCTAGGATCGGAAACAGGGGAGGACATGTTGTGGGTCGGATGCCACGCCAGAAGGGAACTAGGGAAGCCGGATAGGGGCCAGTGTGTGCTATTAAACTGATTCCGGTGCCTGAAAGCCCGACAACCACAGCGTAACTTTTTACCCTATATTTTCCAGATTCAATTTGAATTTTTTTGAATTTTTTATTTATTTATTTATTTATTTTTATTCATGCAACAACACACTTATTTTGGAGGCCTTCGGAGGAGCAACCTCAAAGGGGCCGGCGGCGCTCCGTTCCCCACCAACTGGCCGGACAGACTCGGTCCGTGATCAAAGGAGGATCGAGAGAGCACATCGGGCATGGGTCTTCCTAGGTCGCGGGCCCCGGCGGGACCCTTGCCTTGGTGGCGCGGGGGTCCTCCAGGAAGACGGCAAAGTACGGAGTTGGAGGCCTTATGAGGAGCAACCTCAAAATATTTATTATTAATATCTTTTTATTTTTTATTTAATTTTATCTATTTATTTAGTTATTTATTTTTTTGGGGGTGGGTGGGGGTCCAACTTGTAACATTATTGTGTTTATTTTGTATCTGTCTAGTATAGAATATTTTAATGTCCTACAAAATATTCATCAGGCCGTCGATCCGTTTTACTCCCAATTCACCGTATTTTTTGACCTGCCAAAAATTGAAAAGAATTCTGAAGTTCAGTTGTCCGGAAATATATCTGATTGGTTTTCAAGAGGCTGAGAGACTTTGAAATATTTGTTGCGTATTTTTGAATAATTATCATTTAGCGTTGGTTGCTATGTGAGTTTATTTAGTGTGGTGCACCCAAGATAATTCCCTGATGAAAACGCCCGCCCTCCCTCATGCGGTTAAAAATAGTTATGGTCAATTATAGTTGCACGTAGATTCCAAGCTACATACAATGTAAAAATCCCGGGATTAAGTACCGACACTAACTAGCACAGTTGGATAAGTGCCGGGACTGTTTCACGCTCAGACGCCCCGGTCTGGGTTCGAGTCCGGCTGGACCTATATATAGGTACAAGACTGCTTGATGTGGCTAAAGCGTGACTGGGGTTCTGTCTTGTCTCCTCCCCTGATGGACAGCACCAATTCAAAGGCTAGGATCGGAAACAGGGGAGGACATGCTGTGGGTCGGATGCCACGCCAGAAGGGAAATAGGGAAGCCGGATAGGGGCCAGTGTGTGCTATTAAACTGATTCCGGTGCCTGAAAGCCCGACAACCACAGCGTAACTTTTTACCCTTTTTTTCCAGATTCAATTTGAATTTTTTTGAATTTTTTTATTTATTTATTTATTTATTTTTATTCATGCAACAACACACTTATTTTGGAGGCCTTCGGAGGAGCAACCTCAAAGGGGCCGGCGGCGCTCCGTTCCCCACCAACTGGCCGGACAGACTCGGTCCGTGATCAAAGGAGGATCAAGAGAGCACATCGGGCATGGGTCTTCCTAGGTCGCGGGCCCCGGCGGGACCCTTGCCTTGGTGGCGCGGGGTCCTCCAGGAAGACGGCAAAGTACGGAGTTGGCGGCCTTATGAGGAGCAACCTCAAAATATTTATTATTAATATCTTTTTATTTTTTATTTAATTTTATCTATTTATTTAGTTATTTACTTTTTTTTGGGGGGGGGTGGGGGTCCAACTTTTAACATTATTGTGTTTATTTTGTATCTGTCTAGTATAGAATATTTTAAGGTCCTACAAAATATTCATGAGGCCGTCGATCCGTTTTATTGCCAATTCACCGTATTTTTTGACCTGCCAAAAATTGAAAAGAATTCTGAAGTTGAGTTGTCCGGAAATATATCTGATTGGTTTTCAAGAGGCTGAGAGACTTTGAAATATTTGTTGAGTATTTTTGAATAATTATCATTTAGCGTTGGTTGCTATGTGAGTTTATTTAGTGTGGTGCACCCAAGATAATTCCCTGATGAAAACGCCCGCCCTCCCTCATGCGGTTAAAAATAGTTATGGTCAATTATAGTTGCACGTAGATTCCAAGCTACATACAATGTAAAAATCCCGGGATTAAGTACCGACACTAACTAGCACAGTTGGATAAGTGCCGGGACTGTTTCACGCTCAGACGCCCCGGTCTGGGTTCGAGTCCGGCTGGACCTATATATAGGTACAAGACTGCTTGATGTGGCTAAAGCGTGACTGGGGTTCTGTCTTGTCTCCTCCCCTGATGGACAGCACCAATTCAAAGGCTAGGATCGGAAACAGGGGAGGACATGCTGTGGGTCGGATGCCACGCCAGAAGGGAACTAGGGAAGCCGGATAGGGGCCAGTGTGTGCTATTAAACTGATTCCGGTGCCTGAAAGCCCGACAACCACAGCGTAACTTTTTACCCTTTTTTTCCAGATTCAATTTGAATTTTTTTGAATTTTTTTATTTATTTATTTATTTATTTATTTTTTATTCATGCAACAACACACTTATTTTGGAGGCCTTCGGAGGAGCAACCTCAAAGGGGCCGGCGGCGCTCCGTTCCCCACCAACTGGCCGGACAGACTCGGTCCGTGATCAAAGGAGGATCGAGAGAGCACATCGGGCATGGGTCTTCCTAGGTCGCGGGCCCCGGCGGGACCCTTGCCTTGGTGGCGCGGGGGTCCTCCAGGAAGACGGCAAAGTACGGAGTTGGAGGCCTTATGAGGAGCAACCTCAAAATATTTATTATTAATATCTTTTTATTTTTTATTTCATTTTATTTATTTATTATTATTTTTTTTGGGGGGGGGGGGTGGGGGTCCAACTTTTAACATTATTGTGTTTATTTTGTATCTGTCTAGTATAGAATATTTTAAGGGCCTACAAAATATTCATCAGGCCGTCGATCCGTTTTATTCCCAATTCACCGTATTTTTGACCGCATGGGGGCGTATGTAAACCGAATTCACGTCATGCAAAATAAGTAAACAAACTGGGTTTTTGCATTGCTGTTATTATGTTGATGTATTTCCTCATTGATGCAAGAAAACTGCATACAGGCAATTTGAATTTTTTGGAATTTTTTTATTTATTTTTTATTTTTATTTTTTATTCATGCAACAGCACACTAGAAGATACAAAGAATATTGCAGCTGCATTGTTTAATATTTGCGTTGCATTTATTTTGGAGGCCTTCGGAGGAACAACCTCAAAGGGGCCGGCGGCGCTCCGTTCCCCACCAACTGGCCGGACAGACTCGGTCCGTGATCAAAGGAGGATCGAGAGAGCACATCGGGCATGGGTCTTCCTAGGTCGCGGGCCCCGGCGGGACCCTTGCCTTGGTGGCGCGGGGTCCTCCAGGAAGACGGCAAAGTACGGAGTTGGAGGCCTTATGAGGAGCAACCTCAAAATATTTATTATTAATATCTTTTTATTTTTTATTTAATTTTATCTATTTATTTAGTTATTTATTTATTTTTTTTTTGGGGGGGGGTGGGGGTCCAACTTTTAACATTATTGTGTTTATTTTGTATCTGTCTAGTATAGAATATTTTAAGGGCCTACAAAATATTCATGAGGCCGTCGATCCGTTTTATTCCCAATTCACCGTATTTTTTGACCTGCCAAAAATTGAAAAGAATTCTGAAGTTCAGTTGTCCGGAAATATATCTGATTGGTTTTCAAGAGGCTGAGAGACTTTGAAATATTTGTTGAGTATTTTTGAATAATTATCATTTAGCGTTGGTTGCTATGTGAGTTTATTTAGTGTGGTGCACCCAAGATAATTCCCTGATGAAAACGCCCGCCCTCCCTCATGCGGTTAAAAATAGTTATGGTCAATTATAGTTGCACGTAGATTCCAAGCTACATACAATGTAAAAATCCCGGGATTAAGTACCGACACTAACTAGCACAGTTGGATAAGTGCCGGGACTGTTTCACGCTCAGACGCCCCGGTCTGGGTTCGAGTCCGGCTGGACCTATATATAGGTACAAGACTGCTTGATGTGGCTAAAGCGTGACTGGGGTTCTGTCTTGTGTCCTTCCCTGATGGACAGCACCAATTCAAAGGCTAGGATCGGAAACAGGGGAGGACATGCTGTGGGTCGGATGCCACGCCAGAAGGGAACTAGGGAAGCCGGATAGGGGCCAGTGTGTGCTATTAAACTGATTCCGGTGCCTGAAAGCCCGACAACCACAGCGTAACTTTTTACCCTTTTTTCCAGATTCAATTTGAATTTTTTTGAATTTTTTTATTTATTTATTTATTTATTTTTTATTCATGCAACAACACACTTATTTTGGAGGCCTTCGGAGGAGCAACCTCAAAGGGGCCGGCGGCGCTCCGTTCCCCACCAACTGGCCGGACAGACTCGGTCCGTGATCAAAGGAAGATCGAGAGAGCACATCGGGTATGGGTCTTCCTAGGTCGCGGGCCCGGCGGGACCCTTGCCTTGGTGGCGCGGGGGTCCTCCAGGAAGACGGCAAAGTACGGAGTTGGAGGCCTTATGAGGAGCAACCTCAAAATATTTATTATTAGTATCTTTTTATTTTTTATTTAATTTTATTTATTTATTTATTTATTATTATTTTTTTTTTTTGGGGGGGGGGGTGGGGGTCCAACTTTTAACATTATTGTGTTTATTTTGTATCTGTCTAGTATAGAATATTTTAAGGGCCTACAAAATATTCATCAGGCCGTCGATCCGTTTTATTCCCAATTCACCGTATTTTGGACCGCATGGGGGCGTATGTAAACCGAATTCACGTCATGCAAAATAAGTAAACAAACTGGGTTTTTGCATTGCTGTTATTATGTTGATGTATTTCCTCATTGATGCAAGAAAACTGCATACAGGCAATTTGAATTTTTTTGAATTTTTTTATTTATTTTTTATTGTTATTTTTTATTCATGCAACAACACACTAGAAGATACAAAGAATATTGCAGCTGCATTGTTTAATATTTGCGTTGCATTTATTTTGGAGGCCTTCGGAGGAGCAACCTCAAAGGGGCCGGCGGCGCTCCGTTCCCCACCAACTGGCCGGACAGACTCGGTCCGTGATCAAAGGAGGATCGAGAGAGCACATCGGGCATGGGTCTTCCTAGGTCGCGGGCCCCGGCGGGACCCTTGCCTTGGTGGCGCGGGGGTCCTCCAGGAAGACGGCAAAGTACGGAGTTGGAGGCCTTATGAGGAGCAACCTCAAAATATTTATTATTAATATCTTTTTATTTTTTATTTAATTTTATCTATTTATTTATTTATTTTTTTTTTCTGGGGGGGGGGTGGGGGTCCAACTTTTAACATTATTGTGTTTATTTTGTATCTGTCTAGTATAGAATATTTTAAGGGCCTACAAAATATTCATGAGGCCGTCGATCCGTTTTATTCCCAATTCACCGTATTTTTTGACCTGCCAAAAATTGAAAAGAATTCTGAAGTTCAGTTGTCCGGAAATATATCTGATTGGTTTTCAAGAGGCTGAGAGACTTTGAAATATTTGTTGAGTATTTTTGAATAATTATCATTTAGCGTTGGTTGCTATGTGAGTTTATTTAGTGTGGTGCACCCAAGATAATTCCCTGATGAAAACGCCCGCCCTCCCTCATGCGGTTAAAAATAGTTATGGTCAATTATAGTTGCACGTAGATTCCAAGCTACATACAATGTAAAAATCCCGGGATTAAGTACCGACACTAACTAGCACAGTTGGATAAGTGCCGGGACTGTTTCACGCTCAGACGCCCCGGTCTGGGTTCGAGTCCGGCTGGACCTATATATAGGTACAAGACTGCTTGATGTGGCTAAAGCGTGACTGGGGTTCTGTCTTGTCTCCTCCCCTGATGGACAGCACCAATTCAAAGGCTAGGATCGGAAACAGGGGAGGACATGCTGTGGGTCGGATGCAACGCCAGAAGGGAACTAGGGAAGCCGGATAGGGGCCAGTGTGTGCTATTAAACTGATTCCGGTGCCTGAAAGCCCGACAACCACAGCGTAACTTTTTACCCTTTTTTCCAGATTCAATTTGAATTTTTTTGAATTTTTTTATTTATTTATTTATTTATTTTTTATTCATGCAACAACACACTTATTTTGGAGGCCTTCGGAGGAGCAACCTCAAAGGGGCCGGCGGCGCTCCGTTCCCCACCAACTGGCCGGACAGACTCGGTCCGTGATCAAAGGAGGATCGAGAGAGCACATCGGGCATGGGTCTTCCTAGGTCGCGGGCCCCGGCGGGACCCTTGCCTTGGTGGCGCGGGGGTCCTCCAGGAAGACGGCAAAGTACGGAGTTGGAGGCCTTATGAGGAGCAACCTCAAAATATTTATTATTAATATCTTTTTATTTTTTATTTCATTTTATTTATTTATTTATTTTTTTTTTTTGGGGGGGGGGGGTGGGGGTCCAACTTTTAACATTATTGTGTTTATTTTGTATCTGTCTAGTATAGAATATTTTAAGGGCCTACAAAATATTCATGAGGCCGTCGATCCGTTTTATTCCCAATTCACCGTATTTTGGACCGCATGGGGGCGTATGTAAACCGAATTCACGTCATGCAAAATAAGTAAACAAACTGGGTTTTTGCATTGCTGTTATTATGTTGATGTATTTCCTCATTGATGCAAGAAAACTGCATACAGGCAATTTGAATTTTTTTGGAATTTTTGTATTTATTTTTTATTTTTATTTTTTATTCATGCAACAACACACTAGAAGATACAAAGAATATTGCAGCTGCATTGTTTAATATTTGCGTTGCATTTATTTTGGAGGCCTTCGGAGGAGCAACCTCAAAGGGGCCGGCGGCGCTCCGTTCCCCACCAACTGGCCGGACAGACTCGGTCCGTGATCAAAGGAGGATCGAGAGAGCACATCGGGCATGGGTCTTCCTAGGTCGCGGGCCCCGGCGGGACCCTTGCCTTGGTGGCGCGGGGGTCCTCCAGGAAGACGGCAAAGTACGGAGTTGGAGGCCTTATGAGGAGCAACCTCAAAATATTTATTATTAATATCTTTTTATTTTTTGTTTAATTTTATCTATTTATTTAGTTATTTATTTTTTTTTGGGGGGGGGGGTGGGGGTCCAACTTTTAACATTATTGTGTTTATTTTGTATCTGTCTAGTATAGAATATTTTAAGGGCCTACAAAATATTCATGAGGCCGTCGATCCGTTTTATTCCCAATTCACCGTATTTTTTGACCTGCCAAAAATTGAAAAGAATTCTGAAGTTCAGTTGTCCGGAAATATATCTGATTGGTTTTCAAGAGGCTGAGAGACTTTGAAATATTTGTTGAGTATTTTTGAATAATTATCATTTAGCGTTGGTTGCTATGTGAGTTTATTTAGTGTGGTGCACCCAAGATAATTCCCTGATGAAAACGCCCGCCCTCCCTCATGCGGTTAAAAATAGTTATGGTCAATTATAGTTGCACGTAGATTCCAAGCTACATACAATGTAAAAATCCGGGAGTAAGTACCGACACTAACTAGCACAGTTGGATAAGTGCCGGGACTGTTTCACGCTCAGACGCCCCGGTCTGGGTTCGAGTCCGGCTGGACCTATATATAGGTACAAGACTGCTTGATGTGGCTAAAGCGTGACTGGGGTTCTGTCTTGTCTCCTCCCTGATGGACAGCACCAATTCAAAGGCTAGGATCGGAAACAGGGGAGGACATGCTGTGGGTCGGATGCCACGCCAGAAGGGAACTAGGAAGCCGGATAGGGGCCAGTGTGTGCTATTAAACTGATTCCGGTGCCTGAAAGCCCGACAACCACAGCGTAACTTTTTACCCTTTTTCCAGATTCAATTTGAATTTTTTTGAATTTTTTATTTATTTATTTTTTTATTTTTATTCATGCAACAACACACTTATTTTGGAGGCCTTCGGAGGAGCAACCTCAAAGGGCCGGCGGCGCTCCGTTCCCCACCAACTGGCCGGACAGACTCGGTCCGTGATCAAAGGAGGATCGAGAGAGCACATCGGGCATGGGTCTTCCTAGGTCGCGGGCCCCGGCGGGACCCTTGCCTTGGTGGCGCGGGGGTCCTCCAGGAAGACGGCAAAGTACGGAGTTGGAGGCCTTATGAGGAGCAACCTCAAAATATTTATTATTAATATCTTTTTATTTTTTTATTTAATTTTATCTATTAATTTATTTATTTTTTTATTTTTTTTTTTGGGGGGGGGGTGGGGGTCCAACTTTTAACATTATTGTGTTTATTTTGTATCTGTCTAGTATAGAATATTTTAAGGGCCTACAAAATATTCATGAGGCCGTCGATCCGTTTTATTCCCAATTCACCGTATTTTTTGACCTGCCAAAAATTGAAAAGAATTCTGAAGTTCAGTTGTCCGGAAATATATCTGATTGGTTTTCAAGAGGCTGAGAGACTTTGAAATATTTGTTGAGTATTTTTGAATAATTATCATTTAGCGTTGGTTGCTATGTGAGTTTATTTAGTGTGGTGCACCCAAGATAATTCCCTGATGAAAACGCCCGCCCTCCCTCATGCGGTTAAAAATAGTTATGGTCAATTATAGTTGCACGTAGATTCCAAGCTACATACAATGTAAAAATCCCGGGATTAAGTACCGACACTAACTAGCACAGTTGGATAAGTGCCGGGACTGTTTCACGCTCAGACGCCCCGGTCTGGGTTCGAGTCCGGCTGGACCTATATATAGGTACAAGACTGCTTGATGTGGCTAAAGCGTGACTGGGGTTCTGTCTTGTCTCCTCCCCTGATGGACAGCACCAATTCAAAGGCTAGGATCGGAAACAGGGGAGGACATGCTGTGGGTCGGATGCCACGCCAGAAGGGAACTAGGGAAGCCGGATAGGGGCCAGTGTGTGCTATTAAACTGATTCCGGTGCCTGAAAGCCCGACAACCACAGCGTAACTTTTTACCCTTTTTTCCAGATTCAATTTGATTTTTTTTGAATTGTTTTATTTTTTTATTTTTTATTTTTTATTCATGCAACAACACACTTATTTTGGAGGCCTTCGGAGGAGCAACCTCAAAGGGGCCGGCGGCGCTCCGTTCCCCACCAACTGGCCGGACAGACTCGGTCCGTGATCAAAGGAGGATCGAGAGAGCACATCGGGCATGGGTCTTCCTAGGTCGCGGGCCCCGGCGGGACCCTTGCCTTGGTGGCGCGGGGGTCCTCCAGGAAGACGGCAAAGTACGGAGTTGGAGGCCTTATGAGGAGCAACCTCAAAATATTTATTATTAATATCTTTTTATTTTTTATTTAATTTTATTTATTTTTTTATTTTTTTTGGGGGGTGGGGGTCCAACTTTTAACATTATTGTGTTTATTTTGTATCTGTCTAGTATAGAATATTTTAAGGGCCTACAAAATATTCATGAGGCCGTCGATCCGTTTTATTCCCAATTCACCGTATTTTTGACCGCATGGGGCGTATGTAAACCGAATTCACGTCATGCAAAATAAGTAAACAAACTGGGTTTTTGCATTGCTGTTACTATGTTGATGTATTTCCTCATTGATGCAAGAAAACTGCATACAGGCAATTTAAATAAGATGAAACTGTTATTGTGATGCAAGAGGGTGCAACAACACACTAGAAGATACAAAGAATATTGCAGCTGCATTGTTTAATATTTGCGTTGCATTTATTTTGGAGGCCTTATGAGGAGCAACCTCAAAGGGCCGGCGGCGCTCCGTTCCCCACCAACTGGCCGGACAGACTCGGTCCGTGATCAAAGGAGGATCGAGAGAGCACATCGGGCATGGTCTTCCTAGGTCGCGGGCCCCGGCGGACCCTTGCCTTGGTGGCGCGGGGTCCTCCAGGAAGACGGCAAAGTACGGAGTTGGAGGCCTTATGAGGAGCAACCTCAAAATATTTATTATTAATATCTTTTTATTTTTGTTTAATTTTATCTATTTATTTAGTTATTTATTTTTTGGGGGGAGGGGGTCCAACTTTAACATTATTGTGTTTATTTTGTATCTGTCAAGTATAGAATATTTTAAGGGCCTACAAAATATTCATGAGGCCGTCGATCCGTTTTATTCCCAATTCACCGTATTTTTTGACCTGCCAAAAATTGAAAATAATTCTGAAGTTCAGTTGTCCGGAAATATATCTGATTGGTTTTCAAGAGACTGAGAGACTTTGAAATATTTGTTGAGTATTTTTGAATAATTATCATTTAGCGTTGGTTGCTATGTGAGTTTATTTAGTGTGGTGCACCCAAGATAACTCCCTGATAAAAACGCCCGCCCTCCCTCATGCGGTCAAAAATAGTTATGGTCAATTACAGTTGCACGTAGATTCCAAGCTACATACAATGTAAAAATCCCGGGATTAAGTACCGACACTAACTAGCACAGTTAGATAAGTGCCGGGACTGTTTCACGCTCA
>JAJGQC010000367.1:0-25000 GCA_021014325.1 Plazaster borealis
GCTACCACCTTTTGAAATGAAATTTTCACAGGTTAGTTTAATGGTATATATCTACAACTATAGGTTTGAAACAAACAATAGGCTCCAATTACCAAACGTGTACGATGCCTTTAAATAGCCTGAGAAGTCTATTGATTAAATAAAGTCTACACCATTGTAAAATTCACATGTACTTTGCCAAGGTCAGCCTTTGTATAATTGTACTCGAATATTCCTTCTTTTTTTTTTCAAGGACCAAATATCATGCCTGTTAAAGGTATTGTACACTTTTGGTAACAGCCCAAAATCAATGTCCACATTTTGTGTGATTCAACATATGCATGAACAAACAAACCTGTGAAAGTTTGAGCTCAATTGGTCATCGAGGTCACGAGAAAATAGTGAAAAGAGACCTTATGTGTTTTACTGTTTTTCAAAATATCGTGCATGATAAAGACTATTGTTTTACTCATTTCTCAGAAACGATAGCATTTTAGGCAGAA
Source organism: Plazaster borealis (assembly GCA_021014325.1). NCBI lineage: Eukaryota > Metazoa > Echinodermata > Asteroidea > Forcipulatida > Labidiasteridae > Plazaster > Plazaster borealis. The sequence continues at coordinate 483 of JAJGQC010000367.1, forward strand.
ATATTATAAGGAACCCTTTCAACCATTACTTACTTTAAATCATGTAAGTTGTGTGTGAATCTGTGAACATTTGTGTTTTTCGATGTCACCAATAGTGTACAGGGCCTTTAAAATAATATTATTTAGGAATGTAATCCAATACCCCCCTTTGTACTCAAACTTTTTCCATATTTTTAACTTCTGTTTGTGACATCAGTTTTTCTTCAAAATAGTTATGCATAGGCCGAGACATAAAGCAGAACAAAAATGTTGTAAGTGACCAAAGAGCAAGACGATTGTTGCTTAAAGAAAAAAAACTGGGCTCGATTTCACAAAGCACTAAGATTCATCTTAAGATGAGTTGTCGGTATCGCCATAATGATTTGGATTGTGACACTTAGCTTAGCAGTTAAGATTGATACACAGTTAAGATCAGTCTTAGCTCTATGTGAAATTGGCCCATGGTGTTTCAGTCTTGTCAAAAACACACAACGCTTGAAGAGCAGGCTATGTAGAAAATAATGTACAAAGGCCACTGGGTGAAAGGTTAGCAGTCATAAAGTGTGCACTAGTCTGTTAACAAACATACAGTCGTGTGGATTTTATATACATTTTGTATGATTAACCAGGGCACAGTCTATCCAGCGATTACTTTTGAAACACTTTTCAGGGCTCGAATTTATGGGGGGAAATGTGTACTGGACCAGAATCAAAATGAGAACAAACTTCCAGACAGAGTTTAACAGACATTTAAAGGCACTGTACACGTTTGGTAATTACTCAAAATATATATTAGCATAAAAACTTGCTTGGTAACGAGCAACGGAGAGCTGTTGATAGTATAAAACATTGTGAGAAACGACTCCCTCTGAAGTAACGTAGTTTTTGAGAAAGAGGTTATTTCTCACTAAAATAACAAAAGACTTCAGGCCTGAAGCCTTTTATTCCTATCTGAAAGCACACAAATTTGTACAACAAGGGTGTTTTTTCTTTCATCATTTGTTTTCATTTTCGATGACCAATTGAGCCCAAATTTTCACAGGCTTGTTATTTTATGCATTGTTGGGATACACCAAGTGATAAACCTGGTCTTTGACAATTTCCAAACGTGTTCAGTACCTTTAACTGTTTTTATTTGAACATGCACCAAGACATGTAAGAAAAGATTGATCTCACTTGTCTTTATGGGTATTAAGTATACTTCAAGTCAACATTTGAACATTTGTTTCTGTTCAAGATATTACACAGTGAGGTATTGTTATTCAATTGAAAAACACAAGACCGCCGGACTTGTCAGGTCAGGTGTTTACTGGCCCAACGCTAAAATCACTGGCCTCGGGCTGGCTCGAATTTGACAATGGACCACCATGGCGGTCCAGTGTAAAATTCGAGACCTGACTTTGCATTCAGTGAGTAAATGAAATGCACTGATGAAAAAGAAAAACATCGCTTGTTTTGTAAAAAAATACACACTAAGTAGACTTTCAAATTGTATATTGGTACATTTGTATTATGAGGGTAGCAATTTTACTTAAATTTTTGATGGAATGTTGTTAATATTCATTGCCTTGGTTACGCCAGGGAGGAAGGCACTGCAGAAGTTGTCATAGTCCTGTGTTGCAGCCCAACTATTGATTCAGCCCAACTATAGGCCCGAACTGATAGTTTGACCTATCCAAACTATAAATGGTCAGACTCTATAGTTGGGGTGGAACATCCCCCAAAGATTTCATTACAAAAAAATTGCCAGTCTTCATTTTGCTCTTGGAAAATTGTACAAAGGAAAAAGTTATCTGCAGAAAAACAAGATACCTTTGTGTGCTCTAGTAATAATTCAAAGACCAAATTGTTTAATTTTTAATGTATTTTTGTTTTACTGTATTTATTATTTTAAACTTTGTTTGAGGGGCTGGGTTTTATGTAGAAAATACTGATTTGACCTTTTTCTGGCAAATGTTTGTATCAATAACTTTAAAGGCACTGAACACGTTTGGTAATTGTCAAAGACCAGTTTTCTCACTTGGTGTATCCCAACGTATGCATAAAATGACAAGCCTGTGAAAATTTGGGCTCCATTGGTCATGGAAGTTGCGAGAAAATAATGAAAGAAAAAACACCCTTGTTGTACAAATTTGTGTGCTTTCATGAAGGAATAAAAACTTCTTGCAAGAAGTTTTTACTATTTTAGTGAGAAATTAACTCTTTCTCAAAAACGTTACTTCAGAGGGAGTCGTTTCTCACAATGTGTTATACTATCAACAGCTCTCCGTTGCTTGTTACCAAGTAAGTTTTTATGCTACTATTTGTTTTGAGTCATTACCAAACGTGTACAGTGCCTTTAACAGACAACTTGCATATTACGTTTCAAGTCCAAACAGCGCCCTCAACAAGGTCAATGAAGACCTATCATTGGCTGAGAGTTGTGTGTACACCTGTTTTCATTGTTTGACCTTACACTCTGGTTCAGCATTGACCCAGGTCAGCATTGACCCAGGTCAGCATTGACCCAGGTCAGCATTGACCCAGGTCAGCATTGACCCAGGGTCCTTGGGGCCTGACCCAGTTCGGGGTCTGTTTGACCCGGAATCTGTTTCAAAATAAGCCAGAAATGGGTCAAACTGACGCAGAATCTGAGTTACATTTATTTTTTTTATTTTTTTTAAACCACTTTCCCGGGTCGGCCATGACCCTTGGTCAGGCACCCTGAGACCCGGATTCTGGGTTTATTGTAACCCAGGAATCTTTTTAGAGTGCAGTGATGGCGGCCAATGCAGGGGGTCTATAAAAGGCTGCGTCCCAATCCAAATTAGCGGCTACAGCTACGGCTATGGCTAGATGTCTGCTTCATCATGCAATGAAGTTTAGGAAGTCCTTAGCAACACCCTTAGCAACAGTTGTAGCCGTAGCTGTAGCCGCCACTTCGGATACGGCCAAGTTAAACTCAGATCATTGCAAACAGAACAAAATGGGAAAAACAAACTCAAATGTGGAAAACATGTACACAAGTGTAAATGTTTTTTTCATAATCATTGCTATTCTAAAAAAAAAAAAATAAAGAAGTGTTTGTAATTGTAATAAAACAAAAATTCGAAAGACAACAATCTCATTGAAAAATTGTTTACACCAGTGTTTCTGGTTTTAAGAATATTATTGTGTGAAAACTCAATTGTCACCAAGGCCAGCTAAAATTTATGTTTAGTTTTTCATCAGAACATTTGTAAATTTCACTTTTTGACATTCATAGTAAATAGCACTCTGCAGTAATGCCAAAAGTAGAAGCTACGTATAGGACCTATCCCAGACAAACGTGTCAAATTTCACTAACATACGTGCGTCAATCCCCAAAAGAAAAAAAACCCACACAAGTACTCGAAATAATTGAGGTTTGCACCTAGCTGTTGGTTGAGTTTGCAACTGTCTTTAAGGCATCGCACACGCTTGGTAATTACTCTGATCATTAATGACAATAAAAATTTACTTGGTAAGAAGTACAGCAGCTTTGGATAGTATATTGCATTTTGAGAAACTTTTCTATTCGAAGCACTGCGGTTATAAAGAAAAAAAAATCACTTATTATCCCCAAAGCATTTGAATCTAACGCTTCTCAGAGTGTGTATTGCAATGCAGATTTTTCTTTCTGCGTGGACATAAACCGCTCCAGATTTTCGGCAATATCTCAAAAACACTACCACCTTTTATAATGAAATTTTCTCAGGTTAGTTTAATGGTATATATCTACAACTGTAGGTTTGAAACAAACAATAGGCTCCAATTACCAAACGTGTACGATGCCTTTAACAGCAGGCGAATATGATACATTATCTGGAGCTTTAAAGTCCATGGGGGTATTACACACTGGACATGGGTGACGCAGAGCGTAATACGGTACCACAGTAGCTCTTTTCACGGTGTGTTTTTTCATTGTTTACTACGCCCACCCTTTCCATAATTTGATCCGCACACCATGCCAGTTGCCACGCTTGTAAACGAAGGTACATTATATTATACTTTAACGGTATCGTACACGTTTGGTAATGACTCAAAACAAATATTAGCATACAAATTTACTTGGTAACAAGCAACGGAGAGCCGTTGATAGTATAAAACATTGTAGGAAACAACTCCCTCTGAAGTAAGGTAATTTTTGAGAAAGAGGTAATTTCTCACTATAAAAACTTCTTGCAAGAAGTTTTTATTCCTATCTGAAAGTACACAAATTTGTACAACAAGGGTGTTTTTTCTTTCATAATTTTCTTGCAACTTCGATGACAAATTGAGCCCAAATTTTCACAGTCTTGTTATTTTATGCATGTTGGGATACACCGAGTGAGAACACTGGTCTTTGACAATTTCCAAACGTGTTCAGGGCAGGGTGTGATAATTACTCCACAAGTTAATGACCATAAAAACTTACTTGGTAAAGAGCACTGGAGAGCTGTTGATATTATAAAACATTGTTAGGAACGACCCCCTTTTAAGTAGTGTAATTTTAGAGAAAGGGGTAATTTTTCACCAAAACATTTGAACCTGAGAAAGGCATCTGAAAGCGCACAATATTCTATGCAATAAGGGTGTTTTTTCTTTCATTATGTTCTTGCAACTTCAATGACCAACTTTCACAGGTTTGTTATTTTATTCATTATGTTGGGATACACCAAGTAAGGATACTGGTCTTTGACAATTACTAAAAGTATACCCTGCCTTTACAGTCATGGGGACACATACCATCCCTTTAAAGAAACCAACCCCAAGCGAAGCAGAGCGTAACACTGTAGCACTGTAGCTCTTTTCACTGATGAGGAGTTTATTGTTGCGCCTGGACCCAACCTTTTCTAAAATTCGACCCCGCACATTTTGCCAGTTGCCACACTCGTGATTGGTTTGTATAGAATTTAACACATTTGCATGCAAGCAAACCCGGATCAGTTTTATACACCAATAAAAAAATCATCATAGAGACTAGTAGTAGTACTCGCAGATGTTTTGCCACGATGGAATGTGTCACATCCAACTTACAATCAGCTGACGGACTAAATGAACTACAGAATATGTAATTGATTGTTTAAATATATTTTTTAAATGTTATGATATTGTGCTGTGTACGCCAAGCCAGGGGTCTGTTCATGACCTTTTATAGCCAAGGAATTCGCCACCAGACATCGTCGTGGGCGTTGGTGAATAAAACGGGAGAGTGTGGTTGATCCCTGGACTTTCACCTATGAACCAATAAGGAAGGAAATATACTGAACTAAGAGAGGAGGAATGAGGAACGTACATGTACATAGTCGGGCTGTTTCAGAAGGCCTTCGCCATACGGTGTGTTTGTATTTGTTATGCCCCCCTATGTGGTTTGTTGATGGACGGAGTATGACCTGACTAACTATGGAGTTATAGAAAGCAAGACACTTTGGAGATCTCGTGTGATGATTCGACCATTCTTGAAAATCGATTGAAACCATGAGCTATTGCCAGGCGGATTTGTTGTCTGTGTATTGTCCGTATATATAGTCGTGAACCCTGAGCTAAACTATGGAGGCAATTGGAGGACATCATCATCCCGGAATTAAAAAGACTGGCAAGAAAAAAGCTTCGGGAAAAGGCAGGGCGGCGAACAGAAGAGATCGCGATCTAAAGAGTGACGAAGCAACGACGTCAAGTGAAACATCGAAAGACACCCCGGAAGAAACTAGTGAAATTTTCTATGATGCTACCGAAGTAATGGAAATTGAATCATTGGGCTACCGCTGTGCTGCTGCAGCGCCCTCAGTTGGCAGTCCGCGAACCCCAAAGAAAGACGTAAATCAAACTCAAAGTGGTGAGAACTCTGCAGGAGCTCCTGAAATCCAGCAAGCTCCTAGTACGAGAAAATCTTACTGGTTGAAACATTATTCGCATTCTACGGGACAAAGTATCGCTATTCAAACAGTTGATGAAGACGAACTAAACGGAAGGAATCAACAATCATTCGTGGGTGACGACGAGCATCTTTTGAGGTCCTCTGATGTCTACGAAGATGCACGGGAGACTCTGACAGATCGCGAATTTCCTTTAGAGCGAGGTAAAGACCGCAGAGAGAAAAGGCAACAAAAGACAGAGAGATCCAAGAATCAAAAAGTTAGCTCCAAAGATGCATGTCGTTTCAAGAACGGGAATGTAGACTGCTATCAACGGAGGGCAACTGATCGAGAGGCCGCCGGACACCGACAAGAAACGTCAGCCTGTTGGTGCCTGCTCACTGTTCTCTTTTGGCTCGGCGTGGTGATGTTTATACTTCTCTTACTGACACTGTTCTTCATCGTCTTCTTGCTGTTTTCCAGGAACCACGGCCTGGGTATCGGACCCTCTTTGATTTACTCCGATGTGGATCTTGTCCGCTCGGCTGTGAATCCGTCACTGGATTTGCGGCACAATGGTCCACCGCCGACATGAGCATTATGTTCACGTGACACAACTTTCTGATTATTTGAACTTCATTCAGTAACAATTTGATGTCACATAAGGCAATTTACATACAACCAGTTCAATTTGCAAAAATAAAAATTTAAAAAAAAATTCCCTTAAATTTTCACATTTTGTGGATGGTGACACTTTTAGAGAACAAAATGTCTCCTGCACGACACATGAAGTGTTCCTCTTGCATGCAGTGTGGTTGATTGCTTACAGACCTTCATGCTGTCACCATCTTGGTCATATTCCTTGTATCCAGTTACAGTAATGGATGCTAATATTCATTGTGCAAAAAGAAACCAGACGATTTTCTATCCAGCCTCGGTTTGGTTACTTTGATTTGAATGGGAGAAAATCAAGATGGCAGAACCATGATAAAGGTCTAGGTCAAAGGCCTGTGACTTGAGTCTCAACCATACGACACGCATCCCATGTCAAAGTTCGCGCCACAAAACATTAAACCGAAGGGAAGGGAAATGGGCCCAATTCCATGGCTTTGCTTACCGTAAGCAAAGAAACGGCGCTTTGGTTCAGGGAATTTCTGTGTGCTTGCGCACATGATTGCGTAGTCCACGTTTCTAGATATTCACTTACAGAGCTAGTGCAGAATTTCGGAGCTTGCCCTGTCAGCGAAGAATGGTGATCGCAAGCGCAGAATTCGGCGGTAAGCAGAGCCATGAAATTGGGCCCCGAAGTTCAGCATTTAAAAACAAATCTCTGGGGTTTTTTCAGAGGCAATTATTGGTTGTACTAAAATAGAATCGCGCAGCACATAGAGGGCTGCCGTCCGTTGCCGAAAATAATTAAAACCGTCACAAAGTTACTTTCGTGCAGCGGAACAGTCTAGCTGGAATTGTCTTTTCTGCATTTAGAGTATAGTCCATAATATAGGGCGGTGATTTCTATTGGTCGAAACAACCTGAATTTTCCCCATTATAGTTTTTAAGGGGGGATGGAGGAACGGCTAAGTATAGGCGTGTTGCAGATGAGATGAAATTTATACAACATTCTCATAATAACGTTTCACGTGGATCTACGCATGAATGTACAGTAGGCTATATAGTAAGTCGCAAGTCGAATGTCTTTTTTATAATACTTCGCATACTATTTTTCAGCATTTTTTCAGCATTATTTTAAAAGTAAACATTTATTTATTTAATGTGTGATGGTTACGAAATTATTTTTAGAATGTCAAACGTCTTCCAATATTTTTTTTGCAATCAATTGCATGACCTTATTCAAAAGATTTTGAGGGTCTACAAAATAATTATGATAATCAGTTTGGCGCATGAATATTTTGGCCTATTTAGTGTGGTGCACCCTCTTGCATCACAATTATTATTACAGTTTCATCTTAGTTTAATTGCCTGTATGCAGTTTTCTTGCATCATTGACGAAATACATAAATATAATAATAACAACAATGAACAAAACCCAGCTCGTTCACTTGTTTTGTGTTAGGGTTGGTTACCCTAATATGTGTTTTTTTTCCCAAACCGATTTGCTGCCAGTTTTCGTGAAGCACTTAGGACCAACTTTAAAGCCTAAATTTATCAAGTCTCCTCAAAAGTTGAAGCACAGAACCCCAGGTTGTGGTAACTTGTCACCATATACACAAATAGCCGCTTGACCCGCAATGCGTCACGATTAAAATATGAAACAAAATAATTAATAACTTTAGTAAAGACAATTTTGTGCAGTGCCAGATTTTTCATTTAAAAAACTTATACGCTCAAGGCGCATGAAGAAAGGGCGGGGCGGGGGGGGGGGAGGGAAAAACGAACAAGCGACCAAACGAGCGAGGAGGTAAGATTCAAAACACGAATATTTAAATTTGCAGGCATGAAAACATTTCAACAAAACAAGTAACTAGTAATTGACTAGATTGAAAGTAGGCCTACATTATTTTCCCAAGTATCCAGTATATCGTTTTGATGAAAAAGGATGCTTGAGACTAATGATTACTTATACCGTACATATTGATTGCGTTACGCGTTATTAGCGCGCGTTATATAGCTTGCGCATCAACAAGCTTTGTCATTTATTTAATTAATTAACAGCCGTTTAATAACAAACCTTATTGTTGAAATCAATTATAAATTGTTCAAAACTTTGTGCTATTTATTGTAGTGAAATAAATTATCAATTATAAAAAATATAGGCGTAATTTCCCTTTAGGGATTGTATACGTTTGGTAATTGGAACCCACTGTTTGTTTCAATCCCATATAGTTGTAGATATACCATATAACCTGTGAAAATTTCATTTCAAGAGGTGGTATTGCCGAAAATCTGGAGCGGTTATGCCCACGCAGGAAGAATAATCTGCAATCTGAGAAACGTTACTGTCAGTAACGTTTCTCAGATTCAAATTTTTGGGGATAAAAAGTGATATCTTTTTCCATAACCGCAGTAGCCTACTTCGTAGTGAAAAGTTTCTCAAAATGCATTATACTATCCAAAGCTGATGGACTTCTTACCAAGTAAGTTTTTATTGCCACTGATTTTCAGAGTCATTTGTGCGGACTCGTTAACTTAGCCATAGTTTGAGATATATTGAGAATTTTGTTAGTTTGAGGTTTTTTTTGACCCAAATTTTCAGACTTTGGCTCAAAAATTTTGTTTTGATTTTACGGTTTCATACCGAATGTATACAGACCCTTTAACAATAATTAAGTAGAATTTACCGTTAATATAGGTTCTTCCCACTCAAGACTCAAGTTTTCTTGGTTGGTTCAATTCCGGTGTTTTGTATATTTTTTCTAATGCTACGTACAAAGAATTGTATTTTGTTTGTGACTTTTAATCTTTTAAAGTTTGTTTCTCATGCAGAATAAACTATACACTACAGACAACTAATAGACAACATTCCATCTTCTTCACCGAGTGTATTGTTCCGTTATTGTTATGTTCATCGATAGCTGATCATCTTTTATTTACCCAGTTTACCTTTTAATTTATTTAACAGCGATGGTAACTGGGCCGGCTGTGTCCATTCCGTTTCACCATCGCTGTCCAGTCGGCCTCGGGGCTCGCATCCTCTGTGACATGGACTCACCACCCCCCCTCCCCCCGGACATATCGATACTCACCCCCACTCATCTTAAATCCTTCGTTAAAAGTGCCTTTCTTAGACGTCTCGGGTCGATTTGGTATTGAATGTGAAATAAAGAAAACTAAGAGGTCGCATGCGTTGTGTGGCCGGCATAGATTAGCTAGAAAAAAACAACATGTGATAAAGCGCCAGCAGGACTATACACCCCTCGTAAAAAAAAATCTGTATCCTTAGATGGAAGGCCTCAGCAAAGTAGTTGGCCCATGTCAAATTTGACTGCAAGTTATTAATTAAACTGCTATTTAATGTACAGTGTTTGTACTAATTTGCCGGCAGTGATTATAATCTAGTCATAGAATGCACACCTGCTAAGTGCATTCAACTATGGGCGTCTGTAGTCATGGACACAGTGTAGAGAGGTCAATGGACCGTGTCAACGTAGTCAGTGTAAGATGATGGAGGGCCGCTCTGGGGATGTACAGCACACGTACATGGCTTGATTGCTTTGATTGTGTGTGAAACGGGGCCCGTCAACAACAAGTGAATATTTTTTCGCAGTTGTTTGGCTGTCATGCTATCTGGCTGAAATGAAACTATGAAACTGATCATGTTACTTAAAAACATCGTGTTAGTGTGGTGGGATTGACTGTTTACCCAGTGTGCGATTGATTTACACCTAAATTTACACGACTACCATTTACTGAACACAATGCTGAGATATCAAAATCTGTAAAGTGTCTGGCTGGCTGCGAGTGCTAGCTAGCTGCAGACACACTGCGCGGAGTTTCTGAAGTTCACCGTCCAGGATTAAATAATAAATGGCAACAAGTGGAATTTATCAAATATGAAAGGCTGCCTTCTTCAGCATTAATGGCATCGGTGGAGAAGGATTTTGGCGGACTGGGACGACCATACACATCGCAGACGTTCACACTAAAGTTGAAACAATTCGAGTCCTACATAGCGGAACTGACCCAGCAGGACAGCGAGGCCAGCGCCGAGGAGAGACGGCAGACACTGAACGGTATGTCCCGCTGCTAAGGCTAGTTGCTCGGACTACCACTAAGCTCGCGTTATAGCACTTTCTGTTGTGTCCATTGAGTTTGCTAAGATTTAGTGTTGTGTCGGAAACAGATGCCTAGGTACAATGTTAGATCGTATTTTGGAACTTACATGGTTCTCATATTTGATAATTTAAAACTGAGTTTTGTTATTTGCTTGGCAAATGTTTGTTGTTCCTGAGGATTCATTGCCCTCCACAAGACAAAGTTGGATTACGCAATACAATTAAAATGTCTACATCCATGGTTTAAGCATGGAGGTAGAACATGGTTGAAGCTTGCCATGGTTGTTTGCTGATAAGTATAGTGTTGTACTGCGAATGTGAGACCACAAAACAGCCAAACACTAATCATTTTTGCTTAACACTAACACAGAAATTTGTTTTAGCATAATATTTTCAGCTTAAGGCAGCTCTATATGAAATTGGGTTGAGTGTAGTGCAGTGAATTGAAGCACCGCTAAACTGTGTGACATTCAATGTTAAATACTACAGATGGAATAATTATAAAAACAATTTTGTTTTAAATTTAATGTCTCCCTGAGAGTACAGATCATTCATTAGCCTTCCACAAAATTGGATTACTTCAATTTTCTCGAAAACTATGCTTTCATGTAAAAAAGATAGACCTATTTGACTAGTAATTTACAATCCATTTGAATGATAAACTATGCCAGCCTGCAATATGATGCTATTGTGAATGCATTTGTGAATGCATCTACACAGTACACAGTCAACCCTCCTACTGTCTGACCATTCAATATCATCCAGTTGTTTTGAAAGACAGTACGCAATATGGTATCGTGTGGTGAATGCCTTAGAAACACTGTAAGTGTAACCCTAGCCACTGAATATCATCCAATGGTTTTAAAATAAACTATGCCAACCTGCAGTATGATATCGTGTGGTGATCAATGCATCTACACAACTCACAATCGACCCCACTACTAGATTCTTACCATTCACTCAGTATCGTTCACTGTGTGGTTTCGAATGATAGATAAACTATAATGTCAACCTGCAATGATGAAAGCGTACTGCACAGTACCATTAACCCCTCCCACTGTAGTTTTGAAAAATTGATAAAGTACAAATATGCCAGACTGCAACTAAAAATAAGGCCTACACAGTACACACTACATGGACACAGTTGTAGCTCTATGTGCCAACATACATACTTGTACACAACCCATCCAGTTGAATTGTTTCATACGGTTGATCAGCTCGCTGGAGGGCTTTAATGTTGACATTGCGTTAAACTGATGAATATTTTGTTTTCCATTTGTAGAGAACCTTCGCTTTGATGTTTTCTGCGATGCCATTCGTTCGTTATTTGGTCCGGATATACGCAGTCAAGACTTGAAGGCTATCTTCAGGAAGATCAGCACCAACCCTGATGCCAAGGTGGACTGGAGTGAGGTGAGTTTGTAGCTTCCCTCGGACAACTGAGGCATTCAGAGTAGACAAGTATACAGGGACACAGAAAACAGTAAAAGTTTTGTCTTGAATTTTGTGTATGAATGCCAGTCATCTCCCCCCAGCAAAGTCACCCCTGCAAACTCCCCCCAGCAAAGTCACCCCTGCAAAGTCACCCCTGCAAAGTCACCTCCAAAGTCCCCCCCCCACACCACTGCAGTAGCCTCCCTGACTCTTTTTCATACGTACATCAGCACTAGTCTAATTTATTCCTGCCCCGTGTTTTAAATTTTATGTAACAATTCAGGATCATGTACTTCCCCTTACAGCCAATGTATTTTCTTTTTCAGAAAAATCGAATTACTTTTATCAACAAACATGACAGAGCACAGGGCTTGAATTTAGAGGCAAAATTCCACAAAACCACAGGGCTTGTAACTTCAAGGTGGTGTTGCAAGGATAAGTCAGACCATGGAGCTCCATGGTATTACAGTTACACGCTAATATAAAACGGTGTAGCTCAAGTTGTTTACCTGACCTGAATTTATTTTACATTACCAGAATATAATAAGTGAGAAAGAAGCTTTCTACACAGTTCAGCATGTAAAGTGTTTATAACTATTTGAACAAGCACCAAGAGACTCAACAGATACTCAACAGAATTAAAAGATGTTTATCAGACTAGTTAAAGTCAACATTTGAACACAATTGTTGGTTTTTTTTATGAAAGATATTACACAGTTAGGTGTTGATATTCAATTGAGAAACACAAGACCACCGGACTTATCCTGTCAGAAGTTTACTGGCCCAAACCAAATTTTTGACTCCACAAAATGGCGGACCGTATGTTCCGCTGGTTGTATTTCAAAAGGCCAGTTTATGGTTTTTTTTAATCACTACTCACTAATTACAACACACTGTAGCCTATGTGTTTTTTGCCTGTACAACTCTTGAAAAGGATAAGGAGAAATTCAAAACAGCCAAATTTTGAGAGATTTGAAGGCAATGTGCCCCTTTAGATTACTGAAATTCAGAAAAAGAATCAAAAACAAATTTGATTGATTGAAAGAAACATAAAGTGCTCAATACTATAATATCTTCTGAGATTAGGCTTTGTTTGGTCAGTGTATTTGGCTACACAGCAAACCTCACTGCTGTTTGATTAGTTTTACCCTTGTAATCTCTAATCTCAACACCGGGATGCCCAGCAACCATTTGCTGCATGCCAGCCATGCGGCCTCCCTGAAAAGGAAGCCTGCATGGGGCCTACATACCGCCTCCCTGTCACAGAATATTTACCTTGATGGTTTTATGTCTACATCGGAAGAATAGCGAAAAATTTGTTCTGTTTGTCGCGGTTTTAACTTTGTTGGATTTTGTTCTCAAGCTTATTGATTGAAACTATTTTGGGACTGAGAGGAGTTTATAAAAAGCATTGGAAAAAAGCGCTGTCAGCCGATCCAGATGATCGGGCTTAGAGCGGTAGAAAACGACGGCCACTGCATGACAAAAAAACCCACCTGTGAATAAATGTGTAAAAGCGGGGATTGGACCATCACCAAACAAAATTACCTGATGGTATTTCCCATTTTGTTTCCACCATGGAGGTTCCCCTCCCGATCAACCAGACGGTAGACCCACAAAAGAGAAAGTTTAAAGTTGAGAAACTTTGTGAACTTTGACAAGGGCCTAAAAGTTTCACTCATGGACAATCACGGAAGCTTAAAAGTGACCAATCCATTTTCATGTTTCCTAGTGAAATTATCAAAATAAGACAGAAAACTTGAAAAAATAAGTCTTTCCAAGTTTTGGTAGCAGAATTAGACCTCAACATTTTGCAGAAATTAATAACGAGGGCCATATATTTTGAACCCTTTCCTTACCATAGGCGACTTAGATTGACTGCACTCATATCCACCCCTCTTCTTTACCATTGCCGACTTTAGTCGACCAAGCTTACACACTGAGTTTTGTCACTGTTCACCCTCCATACCCAAGCTTACAATAGTTGGAGAGACAAAGATTGGATCTTTCTAACTATTGTAAAATAAAAATAAGGTTGCAATTATGCAATCCTCTGAAAATGGAGTGGAGAGATTCAAAATGCCAAACACCTAGATGTATGGAGCGCCATCGAAAAAGTATTTGAGAAACCAGATTGCTATTCAGAAATTAAGGTCTGGAACCAGTGGCCGATTTCACAATGCACTAAGATTCATCTTAAGAAAGATGAGTTAGCAGTAATTACCATAGTGATTTGTATTGTGACATCACTCTTTGCTAATAAGCAACTGCGATGGATTTGCAGTTACGATCAATCTTAAGTCTTTGTGAAATCGAGCCCTGACTGTTTAATATTGCCCAATGTCTTTGATTTTTGAATTCTATGAAAGGGAATTTAATAAGCAAGAAAGTTTCCGTAATTTGTTTTTTTCTCTAAATAAAAATGAAAAATTTGGGGTGATTGTAAAATTTGCGGAGCTGTAATATGTAAAATAATGGGCATTTTGAGTGGCCAAACAATGCGGTCACCAGTGGTTGCTTATGTCAAAGCAATTTGGTATTGAGAGTGTTAAAATAAAGATGTTGTGGCTTATGTTTATGGTCGTTTTTTTTTGTTCTGTGTTGGCAGCTATTTGGTTATTTTCAGTCAGAAGACGAGGAACCAGACCAGATCCTCAGTGAAGACATCAGTGTTTTCACGGTGTCCAAGAAACATCGGATTGGAGAGGCTGCAGGTACAAAGGAGAGCACTATCTCTGTATTTATTATCTTAATCGTTATTTTTTACGTTTTCTTACTTGTCAGCGATTCCAAGAAAATTGTGTAATTATGACAGTGCCCAGCCCAGACCAATTTAGTTAAATCCATTTATTTTATCACACATCCGACAATTAGTGCCAATAACAAGATGAATAGGAAACAAGAAGAAATGTTCAGTTTTAGATGTGGGAGGAAAACCCCAATAGGGAAAACCCACGCCATCAGGTAGGGACTGAAAACCCAATCCACATGCAAGGCTCTGGTCTGAGGTGGGATCCAAACCGGGGGTCAACAGAGGTGAAAGGCAGGGAAAGAAACCACTGAGCCAAACTGATCCCTAATCCAATAATGCATTGATCAAGCATCTATCCATGAGTTTCAAAGTACATCAACTCATCATCTAGACAAATCCCATCTTTAGTAAACAAGTAATATAAACAGTAAAACAACAGTTGCCTATGAAAAAGGAAAAACATAGAAAAAACTTTTGCAATGAGGAAGTTGACTTGTTTATTCACAGACACAACCTTCCTGTATAGATTATTTCTGAAATCGCTGGTTTGCCCCGAAGATTTTCCTATCAAGCAAAAAGAAATACTGTATACTAAAAAATTTACGGGCCTAAGACTTCAAATGTGTGTAGACTTTAAAGTTAGGATGTACAGATGGAATCCGTTGCATTTGTGTAATACCTGTCAGGGTTTGCCCGTAACTTTACCAGTGACTTGCCGGGGGGACCAGTTAGCTCGTCATTTTACAAGTCCGCCAGCTTTTTCACTAGTCTACATGTACTTCATATTAAATAGGGATGCTTTTTAACACTGAACTAGCCAGCCGGACCACTTGGAGTGAATTCTGACTGGTCCTCGGGTGTTTTAACTAGAATTTGGCCAGCGGACCACTGTTAAGGGAGGTTGCTGTCTGTGCAAGT
Organism: Plazaster borealis; assembly: GCA_021014325.1. NCBI lineage: Eukaryota > Metazoa > Echinodermata > Asteroidea > Forcipulatida > Labidiasteridae > Plazaster > Plazaster borealis. Next base: position 16,133 of record JAJGQC010000367.1, read on the forward strand.
ATTGTGCACCTATCAGGGCCATTTTTGTTAAATTGTCTTGTTCTTGTTTTGTCTGCTTTTTTAGCCTCTTCGTTTTAGTAGAAATTGGAGGAGGCAGTTTTTCTTGTAACATATTTTGTTCTCTTCACTGAAGACTTTTGAGGGATGTAATTCACTTTTTAAAATGTGCACTGCTTTTGTTGAAAACCTCACTTCAGGTGACAAGAAACGACGAGATGTTATTAGCGCAGCTACTCATAATCCTAACATTGATATCTACATATCCGCTTCACAAAAAGGTGCTATATCAGTCTGGAATAGTAAGGTAAGATCTTAAAAAACCCAACATTTAAACTTTGTACGTTTTGTTGTATTTAAGTAGATGTTTTGTTTGAGTGTATATTTTCGAATAATCTGTGTAACTTTGTCAATAAATTATTGTAAAAACTAAATGACTTTTTTGTTCTTATGTGCCAATGGAAACGAAATGTTTGTGTTTTTAAACATTCATATTCTAATTGTAATTCCCATGGGTGATCGATCTTGTGGCATCATTTTTTTCAAGTATGCATTGCACTTTCATAATCTCTTGGTTGTGTTTTGGCCTCCCTGACCAGAAAACAAGTTAGCCTAACTTGTTTTCTGGTCAGGGAAGCCAAAACAAAAGCCCATACTGTATATGCATGTCCCAATGCACATGATCGGCGCGCAAAGGATTCTGGGTGAAACCCCAGTCCAAGCAACACCGGCAATCATCATGGCGCCCTGATTTTGAAGCAATGCGGTACAGCATGGCATCCATCTGGGCAGCTTAATTTAGATTTTTACTGTACTCGGCTTCCCAAGATGCATTGCAGTATATATTTTTTAGATGGCGCTTGTGCATTTATGGGCTATTGTTTGAGCCTGCCGTCGTAAACACTTAGAATTCATAAAACTCAGGCACTCGAAATACTGAAATGGCATTAAAAACCGAAACATCAGCCTTGATATTAATATGATGTGATATCTTTGGGATTTTTTTCTGTTGAGAAATACTTACTGTATAGCATGCCTGGAATTTCATCTTTGAGAGGGCAAGGCCATTTTCATTTTGCAAAGGTCACTTTCATTGGAAAATCTTAAAGTCTATGGGAAACTTTTGAAGGGGCACCAAGGCCAAGACAAGGGGCAACAGAGGCCACGGCCTCCGTAGCCTGATTCCAGGCCTCCGTAGCCTGATTCCAGGCCTGATGTACACATACAATGGAGACCCTGTAAATAAGGTGTTTTTTGAAAGTTTTTATTCTCATCTATTTGATGAGCAAATGAACTTAGTTTTGAGTTTTGGCAGAAAGTGCCTGGTTATGGCAGAGCATTTTCAAAGTGTTTTTCTTGTTTAAACTTTGTTTCAGAGTCTAAGACTTCAAGCTTGCTGTGATGTCAACGTAAGTCTAAATCTTAAATTATTCTTTATGGAAAGTTCTTTTTACTGAATTTAGAATTGATGTTCTCATAGTTATTTATAAAAAAAATTCAACAGTAAGCTTTCTACTTTATATTTTAACCCTTTAGAGACCATAGCGGCCGCAAACGGCTGCAAAATTTAACTTCAGCTCAAACAAGAAGGTCAAAGAAAAGGTATCGGACTGATTTGACATTTTCCAATGTTTCCCATGTTAACATTGAATCTACAATTCTAAAACAAGACCATGTGTTTCTGTTTCTGAATAATTTTCCTGACATTTTTCCTGAAAATAAGAGAGCCAAAAAATCAACAAGATTAGCATCATCTGGGCGGATGGCGATGATTGTACAGAAATAAATGGTTTCTAAAGGGTTAAAGGAAGCATGTCACAATTTTTCATTTTGATTTACTGAATTGTTATTGACTTGAATTTGTCTGATCAGGAAACATCCTGGGTGACTGGTATAGACTATTTACCTAACCTTAGACGGGTGGCTGCTGCAACTGAGCGTAGTATATGCATATGGGATCACAGGGCCAAAGGCAAGAACCAGGTTAGTGTTCAAAAGCTAGCTTGATGAAAAATCGAGGACTTCTATATGGTCTCCCAGTGTTTGGACGTCCCCATTGGTTTTGTTCATGAGATCGAAGGGAGGGCGTCTTCGCTCTGTCAAACACCCAGATTCATTTTGTTGATGTTTCAGTTTCAAAGGGTAGAAATGTTCACACACACATTTTTTTACCTGGGCCCAATTTCATAGAGTTGCTTTTGAAGCACAAAATGTAGCTAAGCACAACAAAATTATGCTTTCCAGACTAAGGTTACCAGCCAAATTACCATGTCACGTGTACAATTTGTGACTGGTATCGTGCTCATTTCTGCTAAGCTGAAAATTGTTAAGCAATATTTTTTGCTTATTTAAGCAGCTCTATGAAATTGGCCCAGGTTAAATCGAGGACTTTTCTTTGTTCACTCATTGTGTGGCCTTTTTTTTTTCACAATGTCTTCATTGGTTTTGTACACAAAAGCTTTTGTACACAAAAGCAAGGCGTCCTCGATTTATTGGGTCAACAAATATGAATGTACGTTCGAAATGAGCAGTGGTGATTTTAAATGTCACCTTCTTGACTTTGGTGACAGTATTTCTTACTGAAATCTTTCTCTGGAGGATCAGTACTGGTATCAACTTCACAATCAGTGAGATTTCAGAAAATAATCACAATTTTTTGTTATCGGTATAAAGTAATTCTTTTTGGATGGCATGGGTGGCTAGCACATAGAGCGCTCGCCTCTCACCACTGTTGCCCTGGTTCGATTCCGGGCTAAGGCCATATGTAAGTAGGGTTGTGCGTTGGTTCTCTTCTGTGCCATGAGGGTTTTTTCTCCAGGTCCTCTGGTTTTCCTCCCTCCGGAAAAATAAAATACTTTCGATTTCTGTCTGTGCTTCGTGGTCATATGGGTCAATGTGGCTGGCTGCCAATGGGCGCCTTTACAGTACATGCCTGCGGCTTGACCAGGTTATAGCCACATCCTTCGCAGTTCAACTGCAAGTAAGAATGATTAGTCTCTCAAGTTATTACTTTTTAAAACAAATTATGAGAGATCGCCTAACATCACAAGGCCTAACTTCAAGGTGAGGGCTACACTTAAATGATTTGGGCTGTCGACCCAAATCAGCTGCCACCAGGGGCACGTTGCCACCTAATCCTGGGGCTGAAACAGGGTTACTCCCTTCACAGTCCGTAAGGATGTAGGCATGGGTATCATCCACTAGGAGCCTGGCTAGTAGAGCAGAATGCACTACCTTCCCATCTTTTTTTCGAAACAATTTTGGTTAAGTGCCTTGCTCAAGGGCACAAGTCTCAAGACCGGGATTCGAACCCACACTCTGCTGCTGACAACACCAGAGCTTGGGTCCGGTGAACTAGACCGCTCGGCCACGACCTGCCACATTTGATATTGACCTGTGTTTATCTTATCTCAGAGTATCTTCAGCATCAAGCCAACCGATAACTCCGTACAATGTATGACATATGTCCCACATAATACCTCCATCCATGAAGACAGTATACTGTTTGGCGACGATCTTGGCTACGTCAATCTGCTTAGGATAGCCGCTAAGGACCTCAACACTAAGCATGCAAAGGTGGACAAGAGGAATGGAAACTTGGTTATCGAGCCAGCCACGCTTAGCTAGTAAGTCAAATCCCAAGACTTTAATCTGATAGAGGAATATAAGTGATAATGGTCTTGGCCTTGGTGCCCCTTCACAAATTTCCCATAGACTTTAAGATTTTCCAGTGGAAGTGCCCTGTGCAAAATGAAAATGGCCTTGCCCTCTCAAAGATAAAATTTCAAGGCCTGCAGTCAACCCTCCCACTGTCTGACCATTCAATATAATCCACTTGGTTTTGAATGGTAGATAAACTGTGCCAGCCTGCAAAATTATATGATGCGGTCAATTCATCAACACATTACACAGTCAACCCTCCTACTATCTGACCATAGACATATAGTTCCATGGGCTGACCATTTAACATCATCCATGGTAGATCGACTATACCAGCCTGCAATATTCTTGAACATGGTTTCCTGAGCAAAAGTTAAGCTTTTTTAGAAAGAATATAAGCAATTTGTAGATGGTATTCTTTTGGGACACCTCAGCATCCATGCAAAATATTAAAACATTTTTGTTTATTTATTTTTCACAGCCCGATTCAGAAGAGGAAGCTTCATGATGATTGGGTCTTAAAGGTAACTTTCCCATTTATTTATTTGTTTTCATAATTTTGTGTTGAACAAAGAAATATTGACTAGGGCGGGACTTGAACCTGCGACCTCCAGATTAACGTGCCAGCGCTCTGCCAACTGAGCTATCTAGCCATAATGTTGGCGGTCTCCCTATTTTGTCAATATCTCTGTTCGGGGTGCCAATCAGAAGCCATTCAACCGTAACCGCCAGTTTTTTCTTCAACAAATTACTTTTTAAATCTTGAACTTTGAGTCCTTGGCCAAGATTTGCACAGTCTATTGTAAACAGGGAAATACACAAACATGATAGCATTTGCATTTGCGTTTGCATTTGTAAACAAAATTAAGTGCCAAATTTTTAACTTTTGGTTTTTTTCCCCCATTGACCTGTTGACTTATTTTGCCCTTTCCTCAGGTGAAATACCTGGCTGATCTTCGCTGTTTTGCATCATGCTCACCGAGCAGCTCAACGTCATTTGTCTTAGAATCCATCGACAGATTGACTGACTCTATGTAAGTTTGGAAGGACGGAGTCAATTTACTTTTCAATGAAATTGAAAAACAATTGAAAAAAAACAAAAAAAATACTTTCATTGAAAAAATCTTAAAGTCTATGGGAAATGTTTAAAGGTGCATCAAGGCCAAGACAAGGGCAACAGAGGCCATGACCTCCCCGGCCTCCGTGTCATATAGTGAAATGGCATTAACCCCCTCGTTACTGAATTCTTTTGACATGAACAACCACTGGTGCCCACATTGTTTGACCACTCAACCGTAAAGCACACATTCTCTCACAAAAGAAAGCTTGTGTTTGAAGGTCAATTTTTTTCAAACTCTATTACCTTAAAGAATTCAAATTTAGAGTATAATAAGTAGTAACAAATGTCTTACTTATTGAATTTCCTTTCATTTAATCCAAAAGTCATTGAAATGGGGTATATGGGTTTTGTACAACCTCGGGAGGCAAATGGCACCCTCAAGTGCACATAACACTCTGACCCTGTTTACACTAGATCCAGAAAGGTGGATCAGACCGGATCTACTCCTGCAATGTGGATTAACAGCTAGGGTAAACGCAAAAAAGCAGGATCAGACCCTGTTCAAGATCCTGCAATTTTAATTCACCTTTTGAGGAGGGTATGATCGAACCCTGTAACTGGTGGATCAGATCCTGCAAAGTGGATTCTAGAAACGGACCCCATCACAGCGTGCAACAATTGTTTATTGAATACTTGCAAGTCTTACACGGGGCCGATTTCACAAAGATATAAGACTAGTCTTATCTGAAGTTAGGACCAGTAACTGGTCTTAACTTAAGACTAGTCCTATCTCTTAGCATTGCCTAGGACTAGTCCTAAGTTAGGAAGAGTTTTGTGAAATCGACCCACGGTCTGATACCCACTCACCAGTAATGTTAAGATCATTCTAGTCAACGGGCACGCTGGATGGTCTGGCGGTTAAGACATCTGCTGCAGTTGGGGGCCATGAGCTTAAAATCTCACCCAACATGTATTTTTTCCGCAGTACTGGGGAAGCCCTGAGGATACAGTGCTTCTTTACACATTGGTGTAAAAGGTTAAATCAAAATAATATTCTTTACTCCCGATGCAATTATTGCATCTATTGGAAGATCATTGACAGACTCATGATCTTAACCTACTGCTCAATACATGGTACCCCACCAACATATTTATCTGAACTCATTAGTCTATATCTATAACTCCAGTCGAGCTGGTCTTCGTTCAGCAAGTCAACATCTTCTGACTGAACCGAGATCTTATCGCACCTGGTGAGATAGATCTTTCCGTACTGCTGTCCCTCGTCTATGGAACAGCCTTCCTCACAACGTTTGCTCTATTTCACCCCTCAACACCTTCAAAGCTTCCCTCAAAACCAACCTCATTGTAATTACCTACGACAGAACAGTTAAATTTTTAGTTGTTCTTTATTGTCACATCTTGAGCTTCTACTTGTTAGGTGGATATGTTGTTATTATAAGATCATTCTGTTTTTTCTGTGTTCACAGCCCTTGTAAGTCCTTGAGTATACCAAAGGGTGTCAACTGTTTTGCTTTCTGCTCCCACGCCAACGTCATCGCAACGGGAGGCAACGATAAAATCATTCGTATCTGGCATCCACACATATTCTCCAGACCCACTGGCAAGATGATCGGACACTTGTTTACCATCATTGACGTTGCTGTCAATGAGAAAGATCAACACGTCATCAGCTTATCCACAGCAAGGGTGAGTTGACGTCCACTACGCTCTAGTGGATATTCTGTCAAAACCAATTTGGAATGTACACACAGAGTGTAGACTGGGGAAGAGGTTAGTTTTGCTAAAAGAGATGACAATTCAAAATTATACTTTATCAAGAGTGATCAACACGTCATCAGTTTATCCACACCAAGGGTGAGTTGACATCCACTTGATTGTAGCGGATATCCTGTCAAAATTAATTTATGGAATGTATGCATAGCTTGTAGACTTTTTAGAGGCAGAAAATTGCTAACAGATAACAATTCAAAACTACTTTTATCAAGAAAGATCAACTCATCATCATCTTATCAACAGTTAGAGTTGACATCCACTTGGTTTTTGTGGATAATGTTTTTTGTCCATTGTATTTTTTCTTTAGGTATTCCGTGTGTGGGACATCCACACCCTGACCAGCTTACAGGTCTTCACTGATAATGAAGAGCGTCCAGGAGAGAAGAGGATCCACTGCATGGTGTATGACGAGAGACACGAACGACTCATTACAGGTGAACAAAATATATCAAAGGATCAAGTTATAAATAAGAATAATAATGACTAGTTTTTTATATAGCGGTTTAGCTACGGGCGTCTCAAAGCGCTTAGCAATGTTTATTTCCAGTTTTTGAAGTTTTTGAATTATGAGACCCATTTATATAACACATTGTGATGGTTTACAAGGTGCTGCGGCGCATTCAGCAGCCACTGCCAAAAACACAGGGACAAACCCCTTCTATTTGCAATAAGTCCAACTGGGTTCTTTTACATGCATTACACAACACACGGGACCTACGGCTTTACTTCCCATCCGAAGGACAAAGCAATAATGGTTAAGTGTCTTGCTTAAACAGTTAAAGGCATCGTACACATTTGGTAATGACTCTGATAATTAATAGCAATAATAACTTACTTGGTTAGAAGTACAGCAGCTTTGGATAGTATAAATGCATTTTGAGAAATTTTTCACTTTGAAGTTCTGCGGTTATGGAAAAATATATCACTTTTTATCCCCCAAAACATTTGAATCTGAGAAGCGTTACTCTCAGAGTGTGTATTCCAATGCAGATTATTCTTCCTGCGTGGACATAACCACTCCGGATTTTCGGCAATATCTCAAAAACGCTACCACCTTTTGAAATGAAATTTTCACAGGTTAGTTGTATGGTATATATCTACAACTATATATGTTTGATACAAACAATAGGCTCCAATTACCAAACGTGTACGATGCCTTTAAGAACACAAGTGTCAAGACCGGGACTCAAACTGATAAATAAATAAATACATAAATAGCTAAATGAATTATGGGCACACAGTTGGCAAAGAGCTCATTCTGTATTAACGTTTGTTACTCCTCAAGGTTCAAGCGTCCTGGATTTATGGCCGTTGACCAGGACGGTACAGGACACCATGCAAGTACCTCACACTCATGATAGGCCTATAGCACAAGTCCTCTTCAATCTAGAACTCAACCAGGTGGTGACAGTGTGCACAGAGTCCATCATCAAGGTAAATTTATTTCCACTTTCTAATCTGAAAACGTCTGCTCTTGGGTTTCTAACTGCCGTTGTGCTAGCTGCCGATATTGAGGGTCCTTCTTTTTGTTCCTCCCCTCCCTTTTTCCCCTTCCCCTTTCTCCTTCCCCACGACCCTTTTCCCTCCCCTTCAACTGTGGTAGGATGGCTCTGTAGAGGGGGTGGTCACCTGTTCCATCTTGCCACTCACTGGCAATTTGTGGTAATTTTTTAAACATTCTTTATTTACTTTAATAAATTAAAAATAAATAAATAAAATAAAGATACAGATAAACCAGTCCCAGTTCACTTCTTTAATAAATGCAATGGTGGCTTTTTTACTGGGGCGGGAACTTTCTGACCTTCAGCTGAATTTTGGTGTGTCATGGCCGAGCGGTCTAGTGAATCGGACTCAAGTTCCAGTAAACAGACGGCACCCGAAGGGCATCCCAAAGCGGTCATTAATTTTTCTACAGGACGAAGCTGGGACTTGAACCCACACTCTGCTGATCAGAAACACCAGAGCTTTACACAATAATGTAGTCCGGGGCGCTTGACCACTCGCCCACAACATGCCAGCTTCAACTGTCTGTTACATATTGCTTAATAAATTAGATAGAATTTGGTTGACAAGCTTCGTTCTCGTTTGTCAATGTTCAGCCATAAATAATATCAATATTAATATTAATATTAATAATACAGAGCATTTACAGCGCTTCACGATCAACAACAGAATTAAACAAAAAGAAATGAAGAAAATACATTAGAACAAACATATCACAGACTGGGAAACAGGTGAGTTTTGAGCTTTGGAATGTTTGATTGGTTTCTGGGAAAAACTAATGTACTTTGTATTTCTTTTTAAAATCATAGGTATGGGAGTTGGAGTCAGGCAAGCAAGTGTATCATGTGACCGAG
>JAJGQC010000368.1:0-25000 GCA_021014325.1 Plazaster borealis
TGTAGTTCCGATAGCACCGCCCACTGCCTCAAGGTCCTCCTGGGTGGCATCTGTGTCTAGCTCCTCCTCGATATCTGGCTCTTCTTGCCCCCCTACGGCTCCAAGAGACTCCAGCGTGAACGGAAACAGCTTCTCTCCTTATGGTTTAAGAAGAAAACAAAATCAAGATGTAGTCTGACGTACAGTCGGTCAACAAAACCATTTTGTTTCTTTTCAAATGTTTATAAAAAACTTTACAGTCGGCAGATTTTTCATTAGTCGGTTTACAGGAAACACAATTTTGTTTTTGTTAAGCCTACCAGAGACTTCTTCCTATTGGGGAAGGAATTAACAAGTGTATAGGTTTTAAGGCATTGCATGGTGGGGTATCAATGTGTCATTCGGTTTGGGGTAACACCGTGATATCTACTTTGCTGTGTAGATTGTTCTTGAGAACTTTTCTTGCTATTTATTCTACTGCCGCGGAGTAGATTTCGGAATTCGAGTGACTACTTAGTTCTGAAAACGACTGTCATGGGATAGTACTAAATAACCAGCGTCCAATTTAAATCAACCCATGCAGGGCATGAACTTGGGGGAGAATCCACAAGACCCAAGGCTTGTAGCTCGGAATGTTTACTGGACCAGAATTTGTTGTACAAGACCAGAATTGAAATGAGAAAAAAACCTACCAATACATAGTTTAAGATTTGACCTGTTTCAATTTGAACAAGCACTAAGAGAAGATTTATCTCACTTCAAGTATTATGTGCAAGTATTCTTCAATACCCACTAGAATTGATAGATATTATCAGACTGAAAGTCAACATTTGAAAAACAAAACAAAAAAACAAGACCGCCGGACTTGTCCAGTCGTGAGTTTACTGGCCCCACGCTAAAATCACTGGCCTCGGGCCTGCTGTCCAGTGTAAATTTCGAGCCCTGCAATGATGTTTACCTTCCAATGTATCTTGTAAGAAGTAAGTGATAGCCATGATGGCCCAGGGGCCTCCCCACGATGAGGTCCCTCTGTTGTATTCCATCCCCACACAGGGAGTCAGGAGCTGTATCAGCTGCTCGCTGGTTGCAATCTCCGAGAGTGAGATGGCCGGCCGCGTCGAGTTGGCCACTCTGGCCAAAACCTGCGGAAGGAGAATTGATGCAAGGTTGGGGTTTTTTAAGAATAAAGCAAGCACAACTAACATTTCAATAGACCCTTGCATATGAGGTCAAAGGTAGACCTATCATTGGCTGAAATTGCGCGTCCACGCGCGCACGTTTCCATTGTTTGACCTCAGTGATGGCGGCCAATGCAAGGGGGTCTATTCACAGGCAGGCAACAGCAGATTGTCACCCCCGAAAAAGAGGAAAGTACCTGGCACAGGAATACTTTTAAATTTTTAAATTTTCCATGGCACGGCTGAGAAACCAAAAAAGAACGAACATTCAGCCATTTGGTCTAGAATTCAAATTTAAAACAAATACTTTGATTCTGGGTATGAAAACTATCTGGGCCCAATTTCATTGCTCTGCTTACCGTAAGCAACGAATCGGCGCTTATGTCAAGCGTATTTCACAGGTTAGCAGGGAATTTTTGCTTGTGCGCGTGCGTAGTCCACGTTACTAGGCATTCTACGCTTACACAGCTAGCGCAGAAATTCAGCGCTTGCTCGGTAAGCGGAGAATGGTGATCGCAAGCGCAGAATTCGGCGGTAAGCAGAGCAATGGAATTGGGCCCTGGTCGGCAACAACTGTGAATTTGAAGTAATGATGAATTTCTCCAATGTTTCTGTTTGGGCAACGTAAAATGTCATGCAAGGAGACACTGGCTTGTAGCCACAGCTAAGGGACAAGCACAAACTTCCAATACACAGTGGTTTAAAGGGACATGTTGCCTTGGATTGGGCGATTTGGGCTAAAAAAAAAGCGTTTGAAAGCGTTTGTTATGAAATGAATATGGTTGGAAAGATGTTTTAAAGGTAGACTGTCCACACAAATATGCCTCAAAATTGTGTCGATTTTCTTGTACTTTGTGAACTCAGTCTGCCATTTGGAAAAACAGAATAATCTGCGATTGGAATACACAATCTGAGAAATGTTACTACCGTAACGCTTCTCAGATTCAAATTTGGGGGGATAAAAAGTGATCTTTTTCTATAACCCCAGTACTTCAGAGTGAAAAGTTTGTCAAAATGCATTATACTATCTAAAACTGCTGTACTTCTTACCAAGTAATTTTTTATTGCCATTAATTTTCAGAGTCATTACAAAACGTATACAGACCCTTTAATAAATTTTAGACATATTAGTTTTCCATTTTTTTTCTTTTTGAAGAGTTGACAATAAAGAAATTAATTGAATTGTGTGTATTTTTGAGTTGTGTAATATAACAACGAGAGCAGCGAAGCTTCCAAGGCGAGCTGCCGATCGCCCGATAGACAAACAATGACTTCTAACCTTGCAGGCAAAGAGGAAGAGGTCTGCATGACAAGTGGAGTCCATGACCAGGAGTAGCTGCATCAGTCCCTGCACCACAGGGATACACTTATCCCTGGGTAGATTCACTTCTGGGAGGCGGATATCGGGCACCTCGGGCGGGTCTGTCAGCGTGCCCCGTGAGCGAATGTTGCGCTCAGTGTAGCGCCGGATGTGAAGAATGTCACGTAGATGCTGAGGACAAGGAAAGTCAACAAACATAAGTCAAAACTTTGTATGGTGGTGATGCTATCTATTAAGTTTTGCCATAACATCATGTGAATGAGTAGGATTTGAAACTTTGCATGGTGGAGATACAATCTAGTAAGGTTTTAGGTAACACCATGTACATGAGTAGGATTTGAAACTTTGCATAGTGGAGATGCAATCTAGTAAGGTTTGCCATAACACCAAGTACATAAAGTCTCTCTCAGACACGACTGATAACTTTTGTTTATATCCGACTCATTTTTTTTACAGTCTACAAAAATAATACCAAACAGAACTTTTGTTTTGTTAGAGGAATGTGACGTCAACATGGGAAACATTTGAAAATGTCAATTCAGGACATGACCTGCTATGGTCTCTGATAGGTTAAACATTAAACCATGTCTGATATGTGGCAGAGGTATTCCCCCCCCCCCCAAATGTTCCCATACTTTAACACATTCTTTTCCTCTTGTACAGAAGTACCACCCCCCCCCTAAAAATCCTCTAAAGGATTCCCAGAGCACAATGAAGACACAATAAGAGGGGGGGGGTACGATGCCTGATATGTGGCAGAGGTTGTTCCCCCCCCCTTCCAAATGTTCCCATACTTTAACACACTCTTTTCCTCTTGTACAGAAGAACACCTCCCTAAAATCCTCTAAAGAATTCCTGAGATTCCCAAAACACAATGAAGACACAATAGGGGGGGGGGTACACCATGCCACATATCAAGCACCAAATGTTAAACATAGCTGAATAAATCAATTGCCATGTTGGCAAGAGCCACTACTGCCGCACTTAGGATCACAAAACTGTCTCCATCAACCAAGCGTTTCATGTCTTACCTTGGATACATGCAGCTGTAGTTTCTTCTTCAGATGTGCCTCCACTGCCGAGTCTGAATCCTTGCCTCCTTCTGCCATCTTGACTTGAATTGCTTTCTTCATACTCTGTAAAGACACAAGGAACCAGGCTAGTGAGACTGCGCATCAGTGCAAAAACATTGTATCTCCATTTTGCAGAAAATTTAAAATCTCACACAACTTTATGTTCTGTGAAAAAAAAGAAGTCTTATCTCTGCACGTACTTGTTTTGAGTGTACATCCATGCTACTTTAAGCGAGATACAACATCTTAACAATTCCAAACTCGCACTTAAACATAAGAGCTTTCTTAGGGAGATACAACGTTTTTGCACCGACACGACGATATATGTGCATGTATGTGCCCTACTACGTGATTTAAGTAAAGTTGATGACAGGAGTGTACACTATTTGCCTTCGGTTACATCTAAACCGCCCTCTATTGAAATCTGCCCAGCGGTGTGCGCCCAATTCTTGTTTTGCATTAAATTTGGTCGAGGAGCGTCCCATACTCCAAAGGTCACCTGAACTGTGACGTCACTTCTTAAAACCAAATCTATGCTTAGCACAATGTGTACGCACACCGCCATTCAGAAAATGTTCTTGTTTTGACTGGCATTCCGTCCAGGGGAATAGAAATATTCTCAGCCGTTTAATGCCAATAAAATCAGATATAACCACCGGCCAGTTGAGCCATGTTCGCTCGGGACAGACTTGACACTTCTACTTTATTCTCAGCAATCATTACGGAAAGCTCCATTAAAGAATTTCCAAGTTTGGCCACCAGAACTCGGAAACTGTACATCCTTTTGAGTGAGTGAGTGTGTTTATATTGTCATTACTTGGGTCATTAAACTGCATTATAGATGACCAGTCAATCTGCCTAGGGCAGTCAGCAGCACTACTGGCTTGTTTATGATCCAATTAAAAGATTAAAGTCCACTGTTTGGAAAAGGAATTACATGGAGATAACAGGTGTGAGTTGGTAAAGACCAAAAGGATGTATTATTCTAGCCTCTTTCTTTAATGGAGCTTTCCCGTAATGTGAAGAAGTAGATCAGAGAGCATGATAACAGCAATTTTTTCCCCGCCAAGCAGACATAAAAAGTCTGCAATTTCTCCTCCTTGGATTGCTACCTGGAGTTTAGCAAGTTGCTCCTTGTGCAGCAGCAGCTGTCGTTTCAACTTGTTGTGAATGCGGATCTGGGTGCTGGCCCGGTTACCCTGTGCGATGGGATTGCTTGCAACCTGAGGGGTACTTGCCATGAAGTTCCAATGAGCGCTGGCCGAGGAGGAACCTGAATTCAATGACAAATATTTTACGTCAACTCAGGTTGGCTCAGTGGTTTCTTTCCCTGCTTTTCACCTCTGTGGACCTCGGTTCGAATCCCACCTGATTGCGTGGGTTTTCCCCCATTTGGGGTTTTACTCCCACATCTAAAACTCATTTCTTCTAGTTTCCTATTCATCCTACTATTGACACTAATTGTGCTGTTGGATGTGTAATAAATAAATGTTGACAATTTAAAATGGAAAAACAACTCAAACGAATGTTGTTTATGAAATCAAATCTATTTTAAATTCTATTCACACAAAGTTCTTGAAAATACAAATACCCATTGCCATTTGTTATAAAGACAATTTCAATTCATATATAATACAAACAATTTGTTGAAATTATCATTGAAACAAAATTAATGTTAACAATTTAAAGTGGCAATAGACAGTGCAAGTCTCGCACGTATCAAATGAGAAAACAACTCAAACAAATATTGTTTATGAAATCAAATCTTTTTAAATTCTATGCACACAAAATTCTTGAAAATACAAAGACAATTTCAATTTATATATAATACAACAAATTTGTTGAAATTAACATTGAAACAAAATTAAAACTTGGGACGTGGATGCTTATTTTTCTGGAAACCCCATTTGCCAATCACGCCTGAATTTGTGCAACCATATTGGTTTAATAATAACATAAACGTCAGTTGGGCGAAATGGTTAATTGTTTAACTGAAAACAGAAGTCAAGTGTTATTTTCATGTTGTGTCCTAGTTGATTTGTTTTTAATTTAAAATGTCTGCACTCACACATCTGCAGAAAATACGAATAAACGTAACTATTTTCCTTCCTCGTGACGGGAGCGTACTTACTTCGTTCTCTTTCCTTTGCTGAGGCCTTGGGGGCAGCGTTGGTGGCAGCAGCTGTAGCTCCTCCCACGTCCTCCTGATCGTCACTGGAGTTACTCGCTGCCGTGGTATGGTCCAGGGTACGAGACAGGAACAACAGCACCCATCCAATCAAGGCCATATCTAGGGAACCTTCAAGATGCAACCATAAACAGTAAACATCCATTTGCAAGTTGGATACTCCACAATAACAGAATGTACAAAGTACATACACTTCAGAAGTGCAGAATATACAAAGTACATACACTTCAGAAGTGCAGAATATACAAAGTACATACACTTCAGAAGTGCAGAATATACAAAGTACATACACTTCAGAAGTGCAGAATATACAAAGTACATACACTTCAGAAGTGTACAATATACAAAGTACAAACACTTCAAAATTGCAGAATATACAAAGTACATACACTTCAGAAGTGTAGAATATACAAAGTACATACACTCCAGAAGTGTAGAATATACAAAGTACATACACTTCAGAATTGCAGAATATACAAAGTACATACACTTCAGAATTGCAGAATATACAAAGTACATACACTTCAGAATTGCAGAATATACAAAGTACATACACTTCAGAATTGCTGAATATACAAAGTACATACACTTCAGAAGTGCAGAATATACAAAGTACATACACTTCAGAAGTGCAGAATATACAAAGTACATACACTTCAGAGGTGTAGAATATACAAATTTTATACACTTCAGAAGTGTAGAATATACAAAGTACATACACTTCAGAAGTGTAGAATATACAAAGTACATACACTTCAGAAGTGTAGAATATACAAAGTACATACACTTCAGAAGTGTAGAATATACGAAGTACATACACTTCAGAAGTGTAGGCCTAACTGATATCAAAACAGGTCAATCGCTTCTTTGGCTACAAAATATAAAACGTGTAACTTCCCCCCAAACAATTAAATATATATATTTATATATATAAATAAATACAAGGAAAAAACCTCCCTAAATTAGACTTACCACCTGCATGGACTGTATCATTGATGAGTGGGGATAGCAGTTTGGCTAGCAGGATAATGAGACTTTCCAGCACACTGGCGGAATTGTTGGAAGCCAGTGACTTCTGGCCCAGGTAAGCAAGCAAGATGAACACTCTGGACAGGAAAAAAACCCACAAAAGAATCAGGAAATTCACTTCATATCATATTGTTCGGTTGATGTAAGTGTTGCAGTGCAACTGCTGTAAAAGAACTTTAATCTTGTCGGCTTTCTACTTTGGAAGTGAAAAATGTGAAGACATCTTCTCTAGAGTGAAGAGGCATTTGGGTGATCAATCAGAAATGTTACTTATATTAACCCTCTTACTGTCTGACCATTCAATGTCCTTCACTGTAGTTTTGAATAACTGATGCACTATGCCAGCCAGCATTATGGTATCATGCGGTGAATGCATCTACACAGTACATAGTCAACCCTCCTACTGTCTGACCATTCAATATTGTCCACTGTGGTTTTGAACGATAAACTATGCCAGCCTGCAATATGATATCATGCTGTGAATACATCTACGCAGTTCACAGTCAACCCTCCTACTGTCTGACCATTCAA
The DNA here is from genome assembly GCA_021014325.1 of Plazaster borealis. Classification (NCBI taxonomy): domain Eukaryota; kingdom Metazoa; phylum Echinodermata; class Asteroidea; order Forcipulatida; family Labidiasteridae; genus Plazaster; species Plazaster borealis. The sequence goes on from JAJGQC010000368.1 coordinate 7,300, forward strand.
TATTGTCCACTGTGGTTTTGAACGATAAACTATGCCAGCCTGCAGTATGATACCATGTGATGAATGCATCTATACAATACACAGACAGTCCTGTGCACAGCTGAGCCACGATACACAACCTATGCAGTTGAACGTTTTCAAATCTCTGGTCAACTTACTGGCATATGATACAGAAAATAACAATTTAATTTTGGGTTGGACAAAGACAAATTGACTAGAGGGGGAATTGAACCTGTGACCTCCAGATTAATGTGCCTGCGCTCTACCAACTTAGCTGTCTAGCCCTAATGTTTGGGGTCTCCCTACTTTGTCAATATTTTTGTTGGGGTGCCAGTCAGAAGCCATTCAACCTGTAACTGCCGTATAGCCAGGGATCAGCACCCAAATTACGCTACAACCTGGGAAGCAGCAGGAAAGGGACCACCTTAAAGGCACTGAACACGTTTGGAAATTGTCAAAGACCAGTGTTCTCACTTGGTGTATCCCAACATATGCATAAAATAACGAGCCTGTGAAAATTTGGCTCAATTGGTCATCGAAGTTGCAAGAAAATGATGAAAGAAAAAACACCCTTGTTGTACAATTGTGTGCTTTCAGATAGGAATAAAAACTTCTTGCAAGAAGTTTTTATTATTTTAGTGAGAAATTACCTCTTTCTCAAAAACTATGTTACTTCAGAGGGAGTCGTTTCCTACAATGTTTTATACTATCAACAGCTCTCCGTTGCTTGTTACCAAGTAAGTTTTTATGCTAATATTTGTTTTGAGTCATTACCAAACGTGTACCATACCTTTGAGGGAATGTAACTTCTTATTTCAAATATCAAATGATAAACCAACAAAACAAACAAATATTACCTGTCCTGAGGAAACACTGCTGTCTGCTCGGAGGAGAAGAACTCTTGCAGCGACGATGCCAAGAATCCTCCCCACCATGGTTGATTGCTGCATACTCTGACCAGCAGTGTGCCTGTGCGTAGTCTTAGCGATGGCGTTCCCATCACGCAGAGATTCTTAAAGAGTGCCTTGCATGCTTTCTCCTGAAAGAGAAATTAATCAGTAGGTCCTATGAAGTGGCATTTTTTTACAAACAATTTCAGGTGCTTGATATATGGTTTGATATTAATCAAACATAGTACTTAGGGATCTTGTCAAAATTAATCCAGGACAGGTAGTCGGATAACAATTCTCCGATGTCAAATTTTTGTTGGATTTCCATCGGACTGTATTTCTATGACAGACATGGTTCTACTCGCTGAAAGGCACACAGCTCTCCCATGCACTAAACACCTACCCCATGCTAATGCACCCTGCTGAGCGCTCTGCAGTTTGACTGGCTGAATAAATGTAGTATAAACAAACTTCCGGTTTTGGAGTGATCTGGAAGGTTTGGAGGTCATTGTATTTAACTAAGATGTGTAGAGGAGTTGATTATAATAGTGAGGCATGTAGAAACCCCCTTCTTGTTTTCCAGTAGATAGCACTCTTAAGTCTCTGCGGTTTGTAAACAAATGTGACCCCAGGCACTGTGAACATCTCCCATGGTTTCTCTGACACCAAATTTCTAACAGGGTGAACTAACGGCGGGTAAAAAAACTTGTCCAAGACTAATTTTGACAAGGTCCCTTACTTTTTTGATGAGTTTGTTATGAGTTATCAACTTTTAATTTATCACTCAAATGTGTATTATCCAATTCGGTATCGCCTGTTGGAGCGCTTTCATGACGTCGAACGAGGCACCGAATGTCAATGCACATGCAATGATAATGCACATTCCTGACTAATTTGCTGTGGTGGATGTATGTTTCACTGGAATCATCCAAATTCGTCAGTATTTTGGATCTATTTTGAATCTGTGCAGACTGACACCATCTTTAGTCATGTTGCAACCAGCAACAATACACCTTGACAGAATTTTCCATATAACATAGTGTAAGGTTAGTCTCATGTGCATTTGTACTTCAAAATGCTGAGGACCCAACATGGACCCCTGCGGCAAACAACACTAGCCCACTTGGTATGTTTTTTTCAGAGTGTAAGGTTAGTCTCATGTGCATTTTGAACTTCAAAATGCTGAGGACCCAACATGGACCCCTGCGGCAACCAACACTAGCGGCTTGGTATGCTATTTTTCATAGTGTAAGGTTAGTCTCATTGGCATTTACCTTCAATACATTCTGTAGACTCGGGGGAAGCATCCCCGTGGTGTTGGTCAAACTCAACAGTGTATCCAGTAAATATTCACAGAGCAGACGTAGCTGATCGGTTGGAGCGTCTTTGATGTCCGACGAGGCCGAGTCGTTGGAGTTCACCTTCTGTCGTTCCCCAGTTTCGCTGCCCTGCTGGAGGCGGAAGATTGTACGCTGGACTGCGTTCAGTTGGGTTTGTAGCTGGACACATTCCTGATTTGATTAAAACACAAGTAATATTCTTTATCCTCGATGCAAGTTTTAACATCTATTTATATCGTAGCAGTACCCACTTCTAAAATATATAGGATTCAAATTGCCTGTGGTTACCCGGTAAGCTCAGTGGTCCTGGAGTAAGGCATCTGCTCTAGAATGGCAAAGGTCTAAGTTCAAATCCCATCTGAGTAATATACCTGTATCTTATTTTTACAGGACTCTGAAAAGTATACATGTGGAGGCACCGTCGTAAAACATCTCAGCGTGGGTAGGCATACGCAGAGCTGTGGGGACTTTTACACAATGGAACAAAGGTTTCTCACCTTTGTTAAACTGGGTCCCGAAAAGGGGATTCTTCAATGGTAGGAATAATAGAACAATAATAGGAAGTCCCAACAACTCTGCATGCAAAAGACCTTGTGTACTTGTTTTGTGTGCACATCCGTTCTATTTTAAGCGAGATACAACGTTTTGACTCGCGAATAACATAAGTGCTATTTTAGGAGCTACAGCGTTTTGGCATTGACACGACAACAAAAATGTCTGACGTACCTCATATGCATGCCGGACCTCCTGACTACTCTCACTTCTGTCTTCTTTAAACTGTGAGGAGAACGAGCTACCGTTGGGGAACCAGAAACCCACAGACTGCAGCAGTTGCTGCAGTCTGCTGCAGGCCAGGCTGTAGCGGCACTGAATGTCTTCCTGAACGGCCAGCGCCATGTTCAGGTACTGCTTCAGCTGCAAGGCCTGGTGTCTGGACGCCGCCGCTGCATCGTCGCTGTCCGGCAGCCGCTGCTGGCTGTTCTCAAACGGGTAGATGTAGGTGTGACCGTAGAAGACGCCCAGGGGGATTTTGGAGCGGACCGTGTTGCCTCCATAGCGACCGACAACAGTAAGCTATAAAATAAAAATTCAATAAAAAGTAATGTCTCAGTAATAACGATGCAGCTTGATTTCAAATCTGACTTATCAGGAGCATCATGGTAGTGCACCGGGTTTTAGGCATAAATTAATGTTTATAAATCATGGTTCAAATAACCCTCGGCAGTTGGGTTGGCGTAGTGGTTTCTTTCCTGCCTTCCACCTCTAGGACCTCGGATTGAATCCCGCCGGGGGCACTATGTGGATTGGGTTATTAATCCCTACCTGATTGCGTAGGTTTCCCTGGAATAACTCTCTGGGGTTTTCCTCCCACATCTAAAACTAAAACTTCCTTTTCTTCTCCCCATTGGGTTCTTGGCTTGTATAGTGATTGAGTTCGCTATTCTGAGAAATGACAGCAAATGACAGGGTGTCCCCATAACTTTTTCAGTGATTATCCAGCACGACCAGTTAGCTTGTCATTCTAATATTCTGCCAGCTTTTTCACAGGTCCACATCTGTCACGGTTTTCTTGCAATACTGTCATTTTGTATGGCAGGGGGTTTGCCCTGAACCTTTTTCAGTGACTATCCAGCAGGACCAGTTAGCTTGTCATTCCAACAGTTCGTCAGCTTTTTCACTTGCTCATATTTCATATTAAATATAAGGATGCTTTTCAACACTGCAACTAGCCAGCCGGACCACCTGGAGTGAATTTTGACTGGCCCTCAGGTGTTTTAACTAGCATGTTTCCAGCGGACCACTGTTAAGGGAGAACATTAATTGATTTAAACAGACCGAGACTAGGCTTACTTTTAGAAAGCGACAAGTAGCAGGAGGCAGAAGGTCATTCATGACCAGGTCCCGAGAGCCGATGTCCAGGGCAACGGCCAGCCTCCGGCCGTCCACTTCCTCACTCTTTGTCCACACATCAACGGACAGCGAGGCCAGGTCACCACAGGCTGGGATGAAGATGTCAGTCAGCAGCACCGGGTGGCCAAAATCCAGCACTGCAAATCTCCTCGCGCCTGTGATGGATGTTATAATAGAAACTATGGGTCAAACCTGAACATAGTAGGTGCCTGGCAAAACGATGGAATGAACGTGTGCCCGGTAAACAGTTAATTTAAAAGTATTGATTTAAATGTAATTTACTCATCTTCTTGTTCGATTTCTAGGTAGATTAAATTTGTACTGTATTCTTGCACTTGTAGCTCCTTTTGGCTCATAGTTTAGTTTACTTCTACAAATTTGGGTCTTGTTTTTTGCACACTGACAAAATCTGAATAGTTTATTGTAGAAGTATAAGATGACTTTAAGACTTTAGTTACCGATTTTATTCTTTGTAATGTTTACATCTCTAAAGATGTTTGTATGCAACATGGCCCCTTGATTTAACCAACCTTGGTTGAGCAAGTATCCGTGTCTTAACAGCTGCTTAATAAGTTAACATAAAGTTAATATTTACGTCAAACAGTGTTTCAATAAGAGCAATAATGAAACTTGCAAAAATTGGACTCAACCTCAGGGCATTTTTCCAATATTTAGAGCCGATTTCTTAACCATGATGCCACTGTGCATAACACAGTTTAACTAAACGATTGTTTGAATTTTTGTCAGCAAACTGAAGGAAGGAAAGAAGAGAAGCTTTTACCTGAGTGCATTCTGTCCACGATCAGCACATGAGAAGGCGGGGGGTTGAGCAAGTTACGCACTAGCAGTGGATTACTGGGTGTCACTTCTGGGGCAAGTTTGGAATTGTCCCCCTGGAATAAGAATGACAAAAGATCAGGGCAAAATTTCATAAAGCTGCTTATTAAGCACAAAACTAGCTTAAAGGCACTGTACACGTTTAGTAATTACTTTTTTTTTAAAATAGCATAAAAACTTACTTGGTAACGGAGAGCTGTTGGTAATATAAAACCTTGTGAGAAACGACTCCTTCTGAAGTTATGTAGTTTTTGAGAAAAAGGTAATTTCTCACTGAAATATTTGAATCTGAAAAAGACTTCTGGCCAGAAGCTTTTTTCAGGCATCTGAAAGCACACAAATTTGTGCAACAAAGGTGTTTTTTCTTTCGTTATTTTCTTGCAACTTCGATGACCAATTGAGCCCAAATTTTCACAGGTTTGTTATTTTATGCATATGTTGGGATACAATTACCAGTGCCTTTAACACTCACAAGAGAATGCTTACCAGAACAAGGTTACCAGCCAAAACACCATCTCACGTGTACCATCTGTGACTGGTATCCTGCTTAATTTTGCTCAGCAGAAAAATTGTAAAGCAGTTCTATGAAATTGGGCCCAGGTTAAGCTTTGGAGATGGGGGAGAAAAGAAACCTCGGCTGAACAACCAAATGTTGAGTCTATGTTGCCGCAGATTTTGTGCAACAATCAGGGTGATATTTAGAATTACATTCAACATTATAGGGAAAAGTTTCCATAGTCAGGGAGATTTTCTAATTTTTTCTTCAGAACACGGAAAGATTGGTTTACTTTTAGGGAGCTTTCTGCAGAATCAGGGAGAGTTGGCAGCTCTGTTGCCGGCATACCAATAGCTTCTGAAAACTCCTCCATATTCCAATGTTTACTCCCAATAAATTTTGTTTCCATCACACATTAAAACAATTAGCATGGGAACCCGATTGTACTAAATTGTAATCTGTAAACTGTATTTTGTTATCACCCGCGCTGTTGTGGAATACGGAAAAATATAACGCGTTTGTGTCCCATTTCCATCGAGGCCTTCGAGACGAGTTTCCGTGTCTATTTTTTGTTAATTATGAACAAACTTTCAAACGATAAGGATATATGCGTGAGTTTTATAAAACAAATATTGAATGCATTTCATTCATTGTCGCAGAATATAATCACTCAGTGAAATCCTCGACAATGCACTCATATGCATCCAATATTCGTATAGTATGAAAATTGCTGGACTTTACTGTAAATCGCTGGCACCATTTGAAAGCTTAAAGCACAAGGACAACATTAGTGATTGTCAAAGAACAGTATCCACAATTTATGTGACCCGACATATACATGAAATAACAAACCCGTCATAGTTTTAGCCCAATCAGTCATTGGAGTCGCAAGAAAATAGTGAAAAACCCAATTATATGTTTTCAAACATCAGGTTTTGGACTCGGAGATCAAAATTAATTGTCACACGTATTTCTCAAAAACTATAGCATTCCAAGCAAAAAATTTTCAAGGGATGTTTTCCACTGTGACCATCTTTAAACCATGTAAGTTATGTGTAAAACTGTGAACATTAATTTGTTCACTCTTACCAATGTTGTACACACCCTTTAAGAGCAAAGATCGGTAGTTGAGAGTATCACTGCTGAAACTGGACCGTATAAATTAATATTACCAAGACCTACCTTTGTTTTTCCTTTCGGCGTTGAGCCCTTGCCCTTTTCCAATCCCTGAAGCACTCCGTACCCAAACATGTCCCCGTAGTCCCACCCACCCGGAGGCGGGGGCATTGACAGGAACCCCATGCTCTCATTGGGCGGAGTCAGGGGCGGGGTCATGAAGAAGGGCGTGTTCTTGGGCGTGGCTGGAAGGAACTCCCCATACAGGTGGTTGCTGGGCATGCTGTTTGCCGTGGCCGAGGCGCTGGTCTCTTGCAGTTTCTGCTCAAGCTTCTGCTTCTGAGTCAACGGGTTCAGGAATTACACAGAAGGAAAAATAAAATCAAACATCGCTGAGTGTCCAAGGACACCGAAAACTTGTGTGACCTGACTTTACTAACAAGAATGTCAATTGAATAGTGGAGGTAAAGCACTGCAGTGGTTTGGATCATGTGGAGACCATGTAACTTGTGACACTACCTGTTTACAAAAGAGCCACAGAGCCTGGACTTCCTGCAGGCACATTTTGTACACAGCTCAACGGAAGACAACATTTAATCTTATATTTTATGGGGATTGCACTGTCTGATTTCTTATCAACTTTTGACAGGAAGAAAGGGGGCACATCTCAAAACTTGTTCAGCTGTTACTTTTAGAACTCTAGAATTGATGTGGAAATTATGACACCAAATATAAAATTTCCCATATGGCCAGTGCCTCCTGGAAAGGCCCTGGAATGTACAAGATCACTCTTTTTGTTAAAAAAATTGTTGCATGGTCTATAACCCTGCCCCCATTTTGGCCAAGAACTTTCCAATATCCAAACAAACTTAAGCAAGTTTTGGTATTTATTTGAACTCACCAACCAAACTTTTGGACTTTTGATAACATTAAAACACCCTATGGGTTGCAATTACAGCACAGTTTTCTATTCAAATTACTTCATCTACCATTCCAGCAAAATTTGATAGAATTTTAAGCCACCGATAGCAAATATATTGCAGACACCGAACATCACTCTATGATATAATGACTAACGATACAGGATAGTCTGTTCCCTGCTCCTGTTAGACAAGTATCAGTAGTTGTTATTGTTACTGCATACGGGGACAAAGACCTATCATTGAGGATGACTAACCAACCTCGTTCCCATGGGTGATCAATCTCGCCGCGCCAGTTTTTTCCCACCATGACTTGCTCAATCATAACCCTTGAATAGACTGTGCAAGTCTCGTGCATATTCGAACATTGCGACCTGTTACAGTGCGCAAGTTTTTTCCCTTCACGCATTAAAGCAATGCCTGTTGGACCAAAAGTGGTGGTCCCAAAATTGTTTGAATACGCGCAAGACTTGCATGGTCTATTGTGTAATTTAATTCTTCAAATATATGGCACATTGAAATTAGTCCTGTGGTCGATCCACTCTATCTGCGCTCTCAAGCATGGTAGCCCGCAAAAGAGGCATCAAATCATAGAGCCACTGGTCCCCTCGTATTCTTCTTTGATGTTGTGACATGTTAATCTGTTCGCAGTTGAGGGTGACAGTGTGAAGCATGATTTATTTGAAGTGCGATTACATCACAATACTTGCAATTGGACATGCGCGTGCCAAGCCCCAATAAGCGCCTTAGAAGCTTGAACAGTCCTTTTCGAGAGCCTATCAGCGTTGTTTGTCAGTGTCCCCCTTCCAGGGGATAGTGCAGAGAGGGATTGATGCAGTGCATTGCCCATGGAAACGAGGTTGTTGACTAACCTGTTGGCTGAGTTTGATGAGTGTCTGTGTCTTGTGTTGCAGCAGCTGCAGTTGTTGCTCTGCTGATGCCATGGTTGCTGACAGCGAGGAGGTCAGGGACTCCGGCATGGCAGGGTTGCTGGTGTTGATCACCACAGAGCCCTGCACACTGTCTGCGCCTAGGAACATTGCAACACAAACATATATGTGAAATTGAATAGCATTCTTTAAAACCATAACCCTCCAAAGTCCTCTTCATAAAGTTGTCTGATTGCAGAGGATTGAGGATTGCAGGCCCCAAAAACACTTGCTTATCCCTGGGCCAGGCATATCAATCTTAACTGAGCCAAAATATGTTGGTGTTGAAATACCACAGACTGGAGGATACTGAAGGGTTCAGAAGGGTCAAATAAAGAGAGTTTGTCCACTAATAATCAATAAAATATTTAAAATTACATTCAACATAATGAGGGAAAAGGTTTTGATAATGAGGGAGATCGTCAAATTTGTTCTTCAGAACATGGAAAGATTGGTTTATTTTCAGGGACCTTTCTGCAGAATCAGGGAGAGTTGGCAAAGCTTGGTAAAAAAGAACTTACCTGATCCAACCCTCTCCACGTGTGTTCCATCGCTGGTGCTACAACACATGAAATGAAGTGGTTCCACCTCCAGTAGTCCCCTCATGAAGTGGGTACCACTCAGCGGGCTGCTGGCGGGGTCACTGCTGAGCTTGGAACCCCCCTGGGAGCTGCCCTGCATGTCCGGCACGTCGCCGCTGAACCCCGAGGCCGGGATCCCCGACGGATGGGGGAACGTGGACGGTACGGCGTTGGATGTCGACGAGGCGGAGGAGCTGGATTTAGGGGCGGGGCTGACGACGGGAGGCTCCATGTCGAAGAGGATGGGATCCAGTGGGGTGCCATAGAGCCCAAATCTGTTACAGTAAAAAATAGTTTCTGGAGTCAATGGGGTATTCCAAATTGCAAAGAAAACATCACACATACTTTGTTCTCCAGACCTGTAATAAATATTACATTATTTTCAGCTCAACAGTGAACAAAACTTGATTCATTTCCTTTTTTAGGTTTTTGATCCTAATTACAGATATTAGGTGAATTGTTTCAGAAATCACAAACTTTTGATAGTAATTCTGAGAAATCTGAGAAACGATTGAATCGTTTCTCAGATTCAAATGTTTGTTGTTGATTTCTAATCAACGGGGGCATTTCAGACGAAATAATTTCACAGGATGCTTACTACCATTACCATCTTTATAACAAGTTAGATTTCGGATAGAAATTACACTATTTTTGGGGGGATCATTACCAAAGTATGACCCTACCTTTAAACATCATTCCTTCTTTATTGAAGTTTTGTGAATACAGTCAACCGTTACTAGGGATACTGACTGACCTTGATCTTAGGAGAGAGTGCTCCGGCAGGGTCCTATCAGCCAGCTGCTGGGCGGACGCCATGAGTAGACTGGTGCACGCCTTGCCGGTCCTCTTGGGATCTTGCTGCTTGACCATTCCCAACATCAGGAAGAACCAGTGCATGGAGCCAGATGAGATGGATGCTAGGAGTGAGGGTAGGATGCGCAGGAGACTGTACAGGAGGGCCTGTTTGAAGCTCTGGTAGGGTCGGGGGTCTTGGCCACGCTTGGCGCATCTGAACAACGGATTCGTATGAACATTTATTGCAACTTAAAAGCTCCTAAAAGTGGTATTTTGTTTATATTACTGTTCAAGGGAATAAAAGAGTAGGCCACGAGGTCTTAAATGGCCGTTTGAAACTGGCAGGGTCCTAGCCATGCGATAATGGACCGAGCCGAGGTACTTTATTGCATGGCCACGACCCTGCAAGAGTTGAGGTGAACTGAGGCTAAACTGTCAGATTTGTTCTCAACTTTTAAAGGTTTTGGATGCTTTTAACGGAAATGTATTTATGAATGGGAATAATAGAGTGGTGACTCTTGAACGAACATTTAAAACCTTCAAGGGTCGTGGCCGTGCGATGAAGGACCAAGCCCACTGGGCCATGACCCTGCCGGTTTTAAACAGCCGATTAAGACCTCGTCGACACTTTTATATTCCCTTACTGAAGATCCAAGATTAATGTAAAGGAGTTAAACTTCATCTGTTCCAGTAACTCATCTGGAGCCAATTTCATAGCGCTGCTTAACGGTAAGCAAATTTTCGTGCTTACTATAGCAGAAAAGTTTGCTTAAGGTAAGCGTATTTCACAGGTTAGCAAGAAAATTAGTCAGCCAGCTTACGCGTTTACCATGAATTTGCATTGTTATGTCATTCATTTTCATACAGTAAGCACCGGAAGGTTTGCATGCCTTTTTGTGTGCTTACAGTTAGCAGCGCTATGAAATGTAAACATGCGCAGTAAGCACAAAATCGGCCGTTAAGCAGTTCTATGAAATTGGGCCCTGTCCTATAAAGCTACACAATAAGAACAATTTCCAAATTAACAATGCATTTTGCAAACTGGAGTCAGCACCTCCTCAAGGTTAAAGATATCTTTACGTTACTCACCCCATGCATAGAGCTAACAACTGACTGCATTTATGAGCGATACTCCTATTGGCCGAGATGTAGCAGGCCTGTACCAGATCAGCTAGGTGTGTCAATGTCGTCCCAACCATATTGGTACATTTAGCAACACTGAAATATCAACAATAAACAAAACTACATTATAACAACGGAAGTCCCAAACGATGTGTTTTGTATGTGAAGTTTGAAGCTTAGCTCGGTGTGGATAATAGGAACACTGCTGAAAATTGTAATCTTGAAATAAGAAAAAAAATCTTATTTCAAGATAAAAATTATTGTGTCGCTCCCTAGACATTTTTTATAATAACATTTTGGGGAGTGACACAAGAAAAGTTTTCTTGAAATAAGATTTGTTCTTATTTCAAGAATACAATTTTTAGCAGTGAGGTAACTATTACTAGCGAAACTAACTTTTTTTTTCACCCAGTCAGTTTCCCTTGTGGTTTATTACTTGATATTTGAAATAAAGAAGTTGCATCCCCTTAAGGTGGTCCCTCTGCTGCTGCTTCCCAGGTTATATCGTAAACTTGGGTGTGATCCTTGGCTATACGGCAGTTACAGGTTGTATGGCTTCTGACTGGCACCCCGAACAAAGATATTGACAAACAAGAGGTGTTCCGGGCGGAATGCCCGAACACCTAAATAGAGGGCTAGCTAGATAGCTCAGTTGGTAGAGCGCCGGCACGTCAATCCGGAGGTCGTTGGTTCAAATCCCGCTCCACTCAATTTTTCTTTGTTCAACCCAAAATCACTTCTTAAATAAAAACAGTTAATATATAAAAAAAGTGTTGTCACTTTGATTCTGGTCTTTCCTTTGATTCTGGTCTTTCCATGTCTTTTCCCATTTTGATTCTGGTCTTGTGAAAAAAAGAAAAAAACTATAACTGAAACTAAAGCGTCGTTATATTTACCTGACTGGCTCACATATATGCACGCTCGCAATCCAGCACAGTACATCCAGACCCACTTGCTGGAAGTGCTGCCACGTTGTCATATCCGATGGCGGGGGCAGAAGACCCATGATGCCAAGCATCAAGTTCTCCTGGAACTCCACTGACTCCAGCATGGCCACGCGCTGCAACCTGTAGTAGTGACAACAATCGTAATCAGACATTTACCATAACCCCCTTGAGTATTTGACCAGAGCACCATCTCTCATTGGCAGGTCACGGCTGAGCAGTCTAATGTAGGGTTGGGATGTTTAACTGTTTAACCGGTAAAAAACATTGAAATCCGTTTACCATGGTTAAGATGGCCTCAAGGTTTTGCCGGGCTGCATCTACAATTTGTGTATCTATTTTACTGTTGTTTTAATTTGTTAATTGTTTTCCCTTTTAAACAAATTTTGATATTTTTTTCATCTTTGTAATTGTGTTATTCTATCGCCTTTTTACATTTTGTATTCCCTGTACATTTTGCTGTAATTCGACCTTTGGTCGCTATGGGAAATTTGTTTTATAAAGAATAAACCATTAATGAATGAATAAATGAATGAATAAACAAAGCCGACAGTACAACAAAAATGAGACCCTCCTTTTCTTTAAAATGTTAGCCCCAGATGCTGTCCAGGGAGAATGATTGACGTCCCTTTTGTTGGTGGAACTGGTGTGTCCTGGCTGAGAGGATAAGAGCACTGGACTCAAGTTCTGGTGTTTCTGATATCAGCAGAGTGTGGGTTCGAGTCCCAGCCATGACTTTTGTGTCCTTGAGCAAGACACTTAACCATTACTGCCTCGTCCTTTGGATGGGATGTAAAGCCATAGGTCCTGTGCATTGTGTAATGCATGTGAAAGAACCCAGTTACACTTATTGCAAAGAGAAGGGGTTTGCCCTGGTCTTTCTGGCAGTGGCTGCTCAATGCGCCGCAGCAACCTGTCTTAAAATGTTTCTGCTTATTCAACCGCCTCGAGTACCTTATTGGAAGATAGGTGTTCTATGTAAGACTACATATTATCGTGGGTCACATCATCTACATGATATGATTGGCAGTTTTAAATCCAACCCCGCATAGTACCTGCCCTTTCTCATAGGGAAAGGAGGTGGACAAAAGGTGATATTGGGCACCAACCTGTCTTTAGTGAGGTTGACTTTCTTGGTTCTGCGTATCGTGATGGACAGCTCCTGGATCCAGTCACAGCCCTTGTATTTATCGGTCTCCTTCCTAAGGGCCGTTGCAGCTAGCCGCTCTGTAGCGCTGGCTGGATGAGTGTTTTGTAACAATGAGATCAGACAAGAACCTGGAAGGGGGGATGGGGAGAAACTCACAGGCATAAATTATCCGACTCTTACCAACCTCTCTTAAACTTTACAGGTAGTGTGAAGCATAGATTAGTTTGGCAAAGTTTCAACAGATGTAAATATCAGATCTGAGATAAATTAGTAACTGTTTTTAAAATTAACTTTTTCATTTATTGTGAGTCATTCCATATCAATATGTTCAATTGCCCATCCCATAAACTACACTCCATGCATATTTCACAGGCAGAGATGAGATTGGATGGATGTGAAAATTTCAGAAAAATGGCCTGCAGATGTTCCGATTCAAAAAATCCTCACAGGTGAGCAAGAAATTTGTGCTTTTGCGTGTTTGTACTTCACGTTGCTGGCAATCTTCCCTTACACAGCTGGCGCAGAATGTCTGCACTTACCCTGTAAGCTGAGAATGGTGTCCATATGCACAGAATTCAACCATCAACAGAGGCAGAGGCTTGAGGATCGGGCAAGTTTCTTAAGAGATTTATAATAAACCACGCCAAAACTTTATAACATTTTCGACTAACATACCTTTTTCCTTCTCTGAATCTTTGCTCTTTGTATTAGTCTTGCTGTCGCTGTTCTCCAGCGCAAATATATGCAGTAGGAAAGACCTGCTCTTGCACAGCATGAGCTGCCGGCTCGTCAACGTCACCATGCCGGTGTGGCTCGGCATGTCGATGAAGCACTCCATGTTGCACGGACCACACAGGATGTCATCCCGATGATTCATCAAGTACGTGGAGTGCATCATGGCGTCTCCGTTCATGCCGTAAGGGGGCGGCGTTGAGGGCGGCGCTGGGCCATCGGTCATGTCAATGTTCTGCACTTTGGGTTCCGACGCTGACGCACTCATGTTGAAGTCGATTTTGGCGTCAATGGGTGTGGACTTGATGTTCATGGAATCTTTGTCTGTATTTGAGTACAGAAATAACCCCAACAAACGAAGTATTTGGTAAAAAAAAAACCTTAAGGAAAAGTTTCCACCGACACAACAATTTAAAATAATATAAACACAGAGCTTTCAAGCCCCAAACTTGCAAAGCATAGAAAAGTTGTGCTAAGTAGAATTGGACAACAGCTTAAATACTAAATAAATCTACATTACTTATGACTGGTTAACTGAGCTAAATTTCGCCTCACGATTAAATTTGTTAAGGAATATTTTCTGCCTAATGTGTCGTGGCTGAGCAGTCTAGTGCCTTGGACTAAAGTTCTGAAAGCTGAAGTGTGAGTTTGATTCCCGGTCCATGTTACTTGTGTCCTTGACCAAGACACTTAACCATAATTGCTTCTTTTAAAGGCACTGTACACGTTTGGTAATTACTCAAAATATATATTAGCATAAAAACTGACTTGGTAATGAGCAATGGAGAGCTGTTGATAGTATAAAACATTGTGAGAACGACTCCCTCTGAAGTAATGTAGTTTTTGAGAAAGAGGTAATTTCTCACTAAAATATTAAAAACTTCTTGCAAGAAGTTTTTATTCCTATCTGAAAGCACACAAATTTGTACAACAAGGGTGTTTTTTCTTTCATCATTTTCTTGCAGCTTCAATGACCAATTGAGCCCAAATTTTCACAGGCTTGTTATTTTATGCATATGTTGGGATACACCAAATGAGAACACTGGTCTTTGACAATTACCAAACGTGTACAATGCATTTAATCCAGGTTTCCGATAGACACAAAATCAATGTAAACGCCTAACTACGGGAAAACCAATATATAAACAATAAGTCAATGTATTTCTTTGTAGTCTTGTTGCTAGTGACACGAGACAGAAAACATGACAAAATACATTTGACATTAGGCCTAACCCTTACAGACTAGGCATTTTTGCCAGCATGTGGCCTCAATCCTCCCACATCCTCTTCTCCAATGTCACTCCACACCGAATTGTTTGGACTTGGATAACATTGGAATGCCTGACCCAGTGATAAGCAGTTTTTATTTGGGCCTACTGGCCCCAGTCCTTATGAATCTGGAAATTGGATATAGAAGGATTTGGGACTCTTCAGCACATATGAAATTTGATGATTGTGAAAAAATTCCTGAAAAATGGCTTGCTGGCCTTAATTCCACCCTTAATCTAGACCCAGAACCTCCCAGATGTTACAATTCAGGAAGCTTACAAACTCTGCGCATCACCAGAAATACAAAACTACAGGTTTGGACACAATGTGGACTATTTCTTTCTCCCTTTGGTGACTGCTTTACTTCTTTCAAGACAATTTGAAGGCAAAAGGAGTTTTTGAGAAAATCCTGAAATCAGGAAAAAATTCTGAGATATCTCATGCTTTGTTCAGGTTATAGAAAATAATTTACTCTTTACAACAGTATACACAGTTTGTCTGAAAAAGTGGAGTCAAAAATAAAAAATATAAGCCATGTCTGGGTAAATCGTGATGATTATGAATGGTCTCTAAACAGTTACACACATGAAATTTTGCCAAGGTTGTTGCACTGTCACCGTGGCCGTGTGGTTAGACTGCAAGACTTGCCATCACAAGGTTGAGGGTTCGAATCTGGCCAAGCTAACCACTGACTTCACAATGACTAGAATAAGTATTGTCGTCTGGTTACCGAATCACAACTTTTTGATTTGTGCAATTCATAATCATAGACGTTAAACCAGTGTGAGTATGAGAGATTGGCTGTTGCCAGCTTGGCGTTTATATCCCCTTGTGGGAGTTTTGTCGAGTTCTCTTGTAAGGAAGATCATCTAAACAAACAAACAAACAAACAAACAAACAAACAGTGTTGACTACCTTTCTTGCACTGAGTTCCACTCTGTTTGAGCAAGGTCAGCTGGATCTTGGGTGCCGAGGGACAGTTGACGTGTAGGCTGAACTTCAAATCAACATGGCCGACACAACAGGATTTGGGTAGAACCAACTCGAACAGGTGTTCTTTCCAGCTAGAGCTGTATGGAAATCAATTCAAACATTCAAAGGATGATTAGCTCTTCATTACAAGTTACGGAAAAGGTACTTGTTTGGAATTTCAATTGTTTTTTAAATGAAGTTTATTCCTAACCAGTTAGAACCAATTCAAACAGGTGTTCTTTCCAGCTAGAGCTGTATGGAAATCAATTCAAACGTTCAAAGGATGATTAGCTGTACATTAAAAGTTACAGAAAAGTTACTTGTTCGGAATGTTAATTTTTTTTTAAATGAAGTTTATTCCTACTGCCGGTGATCTCCCATTTTCTTACTTCCACCTTGACAGGATTGTTTTCACGTAATTGCTAGAATCATTTTTCTTTGAGAGTATCGCTGGCAACAAAGAAGTCATAACTTAAAGCCCGGTTCATACTTCCTGCGAATGCGAATGCTAAGCGAATTTGACGTGAATTTGACGTCACAACTCTGTTTTCGCTGCGAATATTCGCAAAAGTTGAGCACGGCTCAACTCTTGCGAATTATTCGTTGCGAATTCGCATTCGCATTCGCAGGAAGTATGAACCGGGCTTAACAATGCTAAGAGGACAAAGATTCTGTTTGAAGCACCATGATTTTGTTGTTCCTCTTTCGAGAAAACAGCATATTCACGCACCATGAATCGCAAAACCTCGACCATGAGACACTGCCGCCAATTGGGTCCATGGCCGGAACCAAGACTGGAATCCCTGTCCGGTCAGACTAACCTCCATTGAGCCAATACAATGAAATACAACGGTGGAAGCCTCTCGATGCCATGTAATCCTCTTCTTACTGAGCTGATAAATCTTGGTTACACTGTCTACCCCCCCACCCCCAAGGTATTTCCCCTCTAAAAGCTACACGATGATTTCACTCTCCCTATCACTACGGCCCCAGACACTTACCTGTCGGGCTGCAGCTTCCATGTGCGGGTGTGCTGAGTGGCGTCGCCCTGCTGCCGCTGGTGTAGATGCTGCGGGTGGCGTCGCTGCTGCTGCTCTTGCTGTATCTCCACCCAGCACGGCGGCACGGTGGCGGAGAAACGCGGCACCAGGGTCTCGAATTGGGTCAGTTGCCACATTGTACTAAGGTTCTTCATCGTTATTGGCTGGTTAGCTAGAAACTCATCAGCTGCTGCAGAACATCAGAAATTACATTTATTTCCTCAAACAATGCACCGTAAACACACAAGATTAACTTTTTCTTTTTCAGCAAACTGATTTATGGTTGAAGCTTACAACCCTCTTACTGTCTTACCATTCAATCTCATCCACTGTGGTTTTAAATGATACTTGTATATAAATCTAAGCCAGCCTAGTTTATGAGATCACAGTAGTCAACCCTCCTATGAAATTGAGCCCAGATAGTCAGAGGGTTAAACAGTGTATTTTCCTTGAATTTGTCTTTTAGATTAAAGGACTTCCGTAAAGCACATTCACAGCATAAAGCACATTCACAGAGTGTTTAAACGAATATTTGAATCTTAGGCCGTGTCCGAAATAGCAGCTACGGCTACGGCTATAGCTGGATTACCGCGTCATCATGCATTGAAGTATAGAGCATCCTTAGCAACTCCCTTAGCAACAGTCATAGCCATATTC
>JAJGQC010000369.1:0-25000 GCA_021014325.1 Plazaster borealis
GTTAGAGAACGAGCCCTCCTGCCGCGCCTGTGGCTGTCACACTGTCTTGAAGTTTTCCGGTATTTTCCGGTGTTTTCCGGTAGTAAGGCCACACAAAACAAACAACATGTTGATCGTCCTTTTTTGGTGGGAAGTTGGGGTGTAATTGTTTTGTTAAACCCATTTAACTCCTAGATGACATTTTCTGTAAACATTTTCCAAAAACTAAAACGCAATTTAGCCCAAGTAAATATTTGAAGAATTGTTCTTGTTTTTGCCAACATAACCTTTCTTCAAACATCTATTTTCAACCTATGGATTTTGAAAAAATATCAGCTGACAAATTAGGGAGCCAAATTTGACTGAAAAGATCATTGAAAAGACCATTTTTTTTAATGTAAAAAAAAAAAAAAAAAAAGAGGTCGGGATAAACAATTTTTTTTTGTATGTGGCCTAACACTCATGATAGCACTAGTGCTAGTAGTGTGAAGCAGCAGTCCTGTGGGCTATACATGGAATTATGAACCCAGTTCAGATACTGCAGGCACACTGGCAGTCACATCACAATATAATAATGATGATGCACTTGTGATGTAACGGCCAGTGCATCTGTGCAGTAACACTAACTGGGTTAGAATTCATTATGTGTACAGAATGTGTACAGCTACAGGCGTGCTGTATGATCATGGTGACGGTCCCCCTTTAATTAACAGTAACACATGGTCATTGTAGCTACTCTGGTCTAAAAACGGGATGTGACAAAGAAGAGCTATGAATATGATTTATACCGCAGCTAGTGTACTGTTAACCTGTGGTGTTTCGCATGATTGAAAGATACTAAAGACTAAATATTAAATATACCTTTTGATTGCCAAGCACTGTAAGATAGGTTGTGCTTAAAGACTTAATGAGCTGGGTTAACCCTTTCAGCCCCAAATTCTTTTGACATAAACAACTGCTGTGGCCCAAGGTGGTTGACCACTCGAGCGTGAAGCACACATTCTCACACTACAGGAAGCTTGTGTTCTAAGTTGGATTTTACAAACTCTATTATTACCTTGAAGATTTCATTTTAGAGCATAATAAGTGTTACAAATTGTCTTACTCATTGAATTTCCTTTCATGTAATTAAAAAATCATTGAAATCGGCCAATAATTGCCCAAGTTCTTGGTTTTGTTTCCCAAGTGTGTTCTGTAAACGCAGACACTTTTTTGCACACAACCATATGGCGCTCCGTAGGTGTTTGTCATTTCGGATCTTTCCACTCCAATTTGAAGTGATTGCATAATAGCAGCCCTATTATATTTAACCACCATTGGAAAGATCCGATCTTTCTCTTTCCAATGATGGTAAGCTTGGGTATGGAAGGTGAACATAAACAAAACTACAGCTTTTTAACAAATGGCCTTTGTGCTCGGGCTTGAGTGCTTTTTTGTGTTATTTTGGGCGACTAGGGGCTCAAGCAGGGTATAGTGCACAGTCAACTAAAGTCGCCATTGGGGCTGAAGGGGTTAAGGTGCAGCACACAGGACAATCTTCCTGTGTGACACAACGTCGGTGGTTTATTTGCTAAAAAAGAAATATTATTTGAAATATTCTTTTGGTCCTTCTTCTAGATGGCTGATGAGAACCAGCAACCCATGGAGGAAGGTGAGGTCGAGACCTTTGCCTTCCAGGCTGAGATCGCTCAGCTTATGAGTCTCATCATCAACACGTTCTACTCCAACAAGGAGATCTTCCTTAGAGAACTTATCTCAAACGCATCTGATGTAAGTAGATGGAGTTACTGTACTTGAGATTTACCTTGTAGACAACAGTTCTCTTTGTTGCAGGCGCTGAAGCTGGCAGTTCTCAACATCAACTGTTTGAATTAAAAAATCATACTTGGACCCAAAGCCTGGTGAATTCTCTTGGAAAATGTAGTTGATGTTGACCCCTTTAAAGTATCAAAAGGACTTTATTTTGACTTGTAAATTCATCGCTTTCATAGTTTTTGATTTTGACAATCAAAAAGATAACATTTTTACAGCACGGTTTTGAAAGAGGAAAAAGTTACATCGGGGATGAAAAATATTATTTTGTTGGTTTTTACTGATGTGTGAAAAAGCCTAAATTTAAAAGCAGTCCCTGCTTGAATGAACAATGAATTCATCAACATTTTTTTAAAATTTCTCCACTAGGCCCTTGATAAGATCCGATATGAGAGCCTCACCGATCCCGCCAAGGTGGAGGCCGGTGGCAAAGACTTCAACATCAAAATCATCCCCAACAATGAGGAGAAGACCATCAGCCTAATCGACACTGGTATTGGAATGACCAAAGCCGACTTGGTCAACAATCTTGGAACCATCGCTAGGAGTGGTACCAAGGCGTTCATGCAGGCCCTTGAGGTAAAAATCCTTGGCTGTTTGCAATTTGTATTTATAGTTAAACATTTTATCCCTGTAGTTCAAAGTTTGGTCACCATATCACCACAGTTTGTACTACAGAACCGGGTCCAATTTCATGGCTCTGCTTGCCGTGGAATTCTGTGCTAACGGCCCATAAACCTGCATGCTTTGAAGGGTGCTGTAAGCTCAGAATTCCGCGGTAAGCAGAGCTAAGAAAACGGACCAGTAGAGTTGAACTTTGCACCAGAAGGATATGAAGGGAACAGTGCTATTAAAAATGACACTGGAAAACTTTGGAAGAATTTGCCGATTGAAGAATTGTAGGTTTTTATTTATCACAACAGAGTGCCAGTTCACTAAAGCCTTAATGTGCCTGGAATTTCGCCTTTGAGAGGGCAAATCCATTTTCATTTTGCAAAGGGCACTTCCATTTGAAAATCGTAAAGTCTATGGGAAATTTCTGAAGGGGCACCAAGGACAAGAGCAGGGGCACCATTTCTTCTGTGTAATTCCAGGTCTGATATGCGCAGGCCTGATACTTCTATGTAGTATGGGCAAGGCAGTTTTTACTTCTTAAAGGGCCCCGCTGTGTTGGAAATTTTAATTTGTACTGGAGCATTTCAAGGGGGAACAAGGCAATGGCCAGGGGCATGGAGGCAATATTGCCTCCGTGAAGTATCAGGACTGTATGAGGCAATGAAAGAAGCTTCTTGAACATAGCTGCCAGAGTCATTTCGGTTTTTTTTTAAGTATTTTTATTTCTTGACCCAATAGGCTGGAGCGGATATTTCCATGATTGGTCAGTTTGGTGTGGGCTTCTACTCCGCCTACCTGGTGGCCGACAGGGTGACGGTGTACTCAAAACACGCCGACGACGATGGCTACATCTGGGAGTCCTCAGCTGGAGGATCTTTCACAGTCAAACCAGCCCCACGTGAGTTTTTCATTCATCTGTACAAGTCCTTCTTTCTGACTGTGTTTGATGCTAATTAAGTTCATTCGTTTCTCAAACCTATTTTGTGGATGACGTCTTGGTTTATTGTCTGCTGTGGAAAAAAAACCAACAGCTGACTTCATTCTATTTAATTTTGATGGCCACTCGGGAAAAAAATTAGAAAACAATACCCGGCAAAATATATGCTGAATATGTAACTTTCCATCACCTGGCTTAAACGTGATGATTCACAGATATAATTGGTGCACTTCCCAAAGGGCCAGCACACAACCTTAAAGCTCTCTTTTGTTATTAAATTGTAACGATTACTAATGAGATTTAATGCTTGTCTTCCTAACAGATGATGAGCTGAAACGTGGTACAAGAATCACTCTATTCATGAAGGAGGACCAGGTGGAATACACCGAGGAAAAGAGAATCCGTGAGATTGTCAAGAAACACAGTCAGTTCATTGGCTACCCAATCTCCCTCCAGGTAAGTTGGCATTCTCTGACATCACGTGTATGCAAGAGGAAAGTGATTTCTCAGGATTTTCTCAAAATCTCCTTGAGCCTTCAAATTTTCTTGAAAGAAGCAAAGCCACCATAGGGAGAAAAAAATAACTGGTATACTCGGTCTAGCCCGAACATCTGACATCACACTTTGAGGCTCATGAATAACGCCAGATACCTGCCTTGAGCGAAGGGCAGGATCCTGGAAAACGCACCCTTGACCTCCCATCCATTCACACGGCAGAGATTCGTAGTCGCACACACACGTGTACACGCATTACATTGTGTTTAAACAACATTACATACAAACATTACTAACAAACATTACTAACACGCTAGCAGCAGACAATCGAAAAGTTCATGCTGTATGGCGGAGCTGACAAACACATCACTTCGAGCGGACCAATCATAACACAGATATGGAAAGCTTACATCACTTCTCGATTATCCAATGAAATCCTTGTGTCCAATTTGAAATCATTGGGTCTGTAAAACCAGTACTTGTCTTTATCCTGTGCGGATAAAGACAGGGGACCAGTCTATACTCAATTCTAGCAAAATTGGGCCTGCAGTCAACTTTGATTGGATGGTGGTTGTGGAAAGGTGAAGTAAAGTTATTAATTCCGGGATGTAAATCTTATTGACTGTGTAGGTCAACAAGGAAAGAGACAAGGAAGTGAGCGACGATGAGGAGGAAGAGGAAGAGGAGAAGAAAGAGGAGGAGCCAGCTGAGGCAGAGGAGGACAAGGAAAAGCCCAAGATTGAAGATCTTGACGAAGATGAAGACAAAGAAAAGGAGAAGAAGAAGAAGACCATCAAGGTAAGCGTGGCGATGAAAAGAAGTTGTTATCAAAGTGTTTTGTTTATGGATTGAAGGTCTTGGCTTCTCAACAGTGTATGCCAGGTTTTACTAATGAAATTTAACCCCATTACTATTGGTAATCCTCCAACTGACCCTTGCCACAAAATTCCACAGGAGACTGTGGAGACCAAGTCCACAGTACACAAGCCATGGGGTTTCCAGAAAAAAACCATGCACCCAATGCTAGCTTTGTAGGTATGGTACTTTGTGGTACCAGTGTAAGACATGAAACTCTAATTTGGTGTTGGTCTATGGTAACATCTATGTTTGTTGAAAAAGATTATCTTGTACATAATTATTCCAATATCACAAGCTTGTTATCTTAAGATATTTGTTATTTACTCCACTTTTCGTAGATGCTCCCCCCCCCCCACAGAGAAACTTTATTTTTGTGCACCTGAAATCTCATATTGCAGTATTTTCTTTTTTTAACTTTTAGGAGAAATACATAGAGGATGAGATCTTGAACAAGACAAAGCCCCTGTGGACAAGGAACCCCGACGACATCAGCCAGGAGGAGTACGGGGAGTTCTACAAGAGTTTGACAAACGACTGGGAGGAGCATCTCGCCGTCAAGGTACATCCTTTGTTACAGACAGACCGTGGAAGTTATGCACATTTTTGGCAACATTGGGCTCCCATATGAAGGAAACAAAATCTTCAAAACATTCAAATATGCCCGATACTGAATAGCCCCTCGCATATGATGTCACCAGCCCCAAAGCGGCGCCCTCACTGATGTCAATGAAGACCTTTCATTGGCTGAGAGTTGTGTGCGGCGCGTGCACGTTTTCTTTGTTTGATCTCAGTGGTGGTGGCTAATGCAAGGGGTCTATCAAAACATTACAGGCATTCTGAATAGACCTGCAGCACGTATTATTTTCATCCAAGAGCAGAGTCGTCTTTCAACCTCTGTTGCTGCTTGATCCTGAAGGGTAACCTCGATCAAACCTTCCAGCACAACATGCGCTAGGCCATAGTTGCTTGCATCGTTACCGACCGCCCTTGGGCCGGATGGTTCTGATGTCCAGTAACCCTGATGGCTTCTGGTAGTGCACATGGAAGAAGAGTAACCCTTGCTGTCTGTGGGAAGTAACCTTCTGGTTGCCTGCCGAGCAGTAAGGAGCAATGTGAAGGGGTGTAGCACAGGAGGACCTCTTTCTTAATGTCCATGGACTGTGCTTCTTTTCACGAAGCTACAGAATAATATACAATGCGCCCCCCCCCTCCCCGAACAAACAATCACACCAACAAAACAATAATGACTGTGTTTAATATTGTCAAATTTACTTGTTCATATTTTATAGCACTTCTCAGTTGAGGGGCAGCTGGAGTTCCGTGCTCTTCTCTTTGTACCGAAGAGGGCGCCGTTCGATCTGTTTGAGAACAAGAAGAAGAAGAACAACATCAAGTTGTACGTCCGTAGGGTCTTCATCATGGACAACTGTGAAGACATCATTCCCGAGTATCTCAGTAAGTATCAGTAATGTGTATTTTCTTGAACATTTTCTCCGCCCTGACTTTTGGTTGCTCAAAGAGAAACCCATTTCTTGTAATAAAGTGAATCAGAAGTGAACATCGAATTGTCCACGGATTGCATGCTCAATTATTAATTTGTTTCTGTACTGTTTTTCACTTTCTAGACTTTGTCAAGGGTGTTGTCGACTCTGAAGATCTTCCCCTCAACATCTCCCGTGAGATGCTCCAACAGAGCAAGATCCTCAAGGTCATCCGCAAGAACATCGTCAAGAAGTGCATGGAGCTCTTCTCCGAAATCGCTGAAGACAAGGACGACTACAAGAAGCTGTATGAACAGTTCAGCAAGAACCTCAAGGTATGAAAGAAGAATGCATTGAATGTTAAAGATTTAAACTAGGAGGTGGTATACTCATTTGGGTTGCGTCGTGTGTAAAGCGCTCGCCTCTCACCAATGGGGCCCTGGTTCGATTCCCGTCTAAGGCCATAGTGTGAGTTGAGAGATGCGTTGGTTCTCTCCTATGCCGCGAGGGTTTTTCTCCCTCTGGAAAAATCTAACAATTCGATCCCTGGGCTGTGCTCAGTGTACATATATGGGTCGATGTGGCTGGCTGCCCAAGGCATCCTTGCAAGCCATCATTTCAAATATGTTGTAGCTGCCTCCTTCGCAATTCAGCTTCTCAGCTGCAACTAAGGATAATTAGCCTCTCAAAATAATAATTTAAAAAATGACATTTCTAATGTGCGTTTGTAGCCAGTTTCTCTTTGAAAGGAGTTCTAGTCGCTCATAAAATGGTGTTATAGATAAGTTCGAATTTGAACCCTTTTTCTTATCCTTTCTCTCTCTAGCTCGGTATCCACGAAGACTCGCAGAACCGAACCAAGTTGGCCAATTTACTGCGTTACCACACTTCCCACTCTGGGGATGAGATGTGTTCGCTCAAGGACTACGTATCACGCATGAAGGAGAACCAGACTCAAATCTACTACATCACAGGTAAAGAGACTGTGAACTCAAAAAGTCTTAATGTTCATCAAAGCTGGAGAATAAATGTAGTATTTTTGGTCTGTGAAACGATCTGTTTTATTTCAAGAAGTAAAAAACCCAGTCAAAGTGGAAATGTGGGGCTACGACATGGCAATGATGCTTAAAATATCTGTTTTAATTGCTGATTGATTGCTGATGCACCCAATTTTACTGAGCAATGTCGAGCCCCACTTGAATTCATTATGCAACTGAAATGTTGGTGAATAAAAACCACTTGCCTGGTTTTGTGAGCTAGAATCTGGGTTGCTTATGATATGTTTCCAGAAACTCTACAGCTGAAATGCTGAACCTTAGGATTCACCATTTGCTGGTGGTCTTTCAGCCAATCGGCTGATTTCCTCTTTTTGAAAATGCAATAGTTTCATACAAAACTGAAAAACACTGTACAAAGTTACAGGTATTATACAGGATCGGTAGAGCTGACAAAATAGTGTTCATGTTTTGTGTGATCATCCATATACATGAAATAACAAACCTGTAAAAATTTGGGCTCAATCCGTTGTGTGAAGGAGAGAAAAGTAAAAAAAAAACATGCACAATTTTCAGCATGTTAACACATTGTCCTTATAATTTTGGTTGTAACAACCTGAAACAGCTGTTGCGTTTTTTGGTGTTTTTTTTACAGTTTTCTCAAACATGACTTCATTTCAAGGGGAAATATTTCCCTGAAAATTTGTTTTAATATAAACTTCAGGTATTCAGAGTGCTTAAGTAGTTAACTTATAATTTGCTTCAGGTGAATCCAGGGACCAGGTTGCCAACTCGTCCTTTGTTGAGGGTGTCAAGAAGCGAGGTTTCGAGGTCTTGTACATGACAGAGCCCATCGACGAGTACTGCGTGCAACAGCTGAAGGAGTTCGAAGGCAAAACTCTTGTCTCCATCACCAAGGAGGGTCTGGAGCTGCCCGAGGACGACGAGGAGAAGAAGAAGAACGAGGAGTTGAAGGCCAAGTTTGAGAATCTGTGCAAGGTCATGAAGGACATCCTGGACAAGAAGGTTGAAAAGGTATGTTGCAATATCTTTACTCGAGGTTTTCTTGATCAACTTGCATCTCAAAGAGAACTCGCGTCAAGTCTGTAACTTGCGCAAAGATTTGACTAAAGAATGATAAGACTAAAGAATAATGGGACTTTACTCTCTTAATGTCTTGATTACAAAGTGGATCAATATGGGATTGTGATCTGGACCCAATTTCATAGAGCTGCTTTAGCATAAAAAAGTTGTTAGCACAACAAAATTATGCTTACAAGAATAAGGTTACCAGCTTAAATACATTTTTACATGCACATAATATAACTGGTACCGTGCTTAGTTTTGCTTAGCAGAAAATTGTTAAGCAATATTTTCTGCTTGAGCTGGGCACTGATTCGCTTTTAGGCAATCCCAGGGATTCTGTGGGTTTTTTTATTGTCTTTTTATTTGTCTTGTACATATTTAAAACCTGAATAAATAAGATAAAAATACTAACTGAATGCCCTTTTTCGTTTTCAGGTTGTCGTGTCAAACAGA
Source organism: Plazaster borealis (assembly GCA_021014325.1). Classification (NCBI taxonomy): domain Eukaryota; kingdom Metazoa; phylum Echinodermata; class Asteroidea; order Forcipulatida; family Labidiasteridae; genus Plazaster; species Plazaster borealis. The sequence goes on from JAJGQC010000369.1 coordinate 8,712, forward strand.
CTGGTAGTTTCCCCCTGCTGCATCGTCACAAGCCAGTACGGCTGGACGGCCAACATGGAGCGTATCATGAAGGCGCAGGCTCTCCGCGACACCAGCACCATGGGCTACATGGCCGCCAAGAAGCACCTGGAGATCAACCCCGACCACTCCATCATGGAGACACTCCGGCAGAAGGCCGATGCCGACAAGAACGACAAGTCCGTCAAGGATTTGGTTATGCTGCTGTTTGAAACATCTCTGCTGTCATCGGGATTCACGCTGGAGGAGCCACAAACGCACGCCGGCCGTATCCACAGAATGATCAAGCTTGGTTTAGGTACGTCTTGATATGTTGCTCTCATCATTAGAAAATGTAACCTGCCTATGAGAGAATCGTAACACAATCTTTTACGACAATTAGAGCAGGAAGGAAGCAGGTGTTTTTAACATCCCTGATTTCCTAGATTATCCCGTACAGACTAGGCAGTTTGGCTAGAGTGAGGCCCAATATCCTCTTTTAACTCCTCACCACATAGTTTGGTCTTAGAAAAGATTGGAATGCCCGACTCTGTGATAAGCAATGATTATATTAGGCCTAACCGGCCCAAGTCCTTCGAAATCCTTCACTTAGGCAACAGACCTCTTGCTTTGGCCACCGTCGCTGGCGACAAACAATGAGAAAGGTGCACATGTGTGTGTGTACGTGCCGCGCCAGCTCTCAGCCAATGATAGGTCTTCCTTTGACCAAAGGATGCTGTTTAGGCTTGTGACGTTACATGCAAGGGGGTTCTATTGGATATAGGAGGAATTTGGACAGTACAGGTTGAAGGTTATGAGGGTTCTCCCCAGGTTTTTTCAAAGATTGTATCCCCACCATTTGATGTTCCTGTTTCAAATCCTACTCGTGTCCATGGTATTACCGCAAACCTTACTAAAATAAAACGCAGGTCTGGCCAAGGCCAGCTCCAAGTTCACACTGTCAGTTGTGAGGTTGGCGTTCCCACTGCGAATATTAATTGTAAGTGCCGCTATCTTGTACTGTGTTGCTTAGTGACAGTATGAGACGAAGTACTGAGACATATAGGGTTCTCCCCATGTTTTTTTTAAAACTGGGGGGGCATTCTGGACCCATATTTTGGAAGTTTGGCCGAAGCGCGCTGAATTGAAACGAGGTCTTCAGAATGTTTTATACTTAGTGTTTATCTTGTAGCAATCTGGAGCATTCTATATGGTTTTCTCTTGATTTTGTTTTGAAGATAAGTTATCTTGTGCATGGGGAGAACCCTGGGATATTCAATCTTGCTTTAAATCCAGTTTTTGGCATTTTATTCTAATGGGACTTATCTTTCTTACATCTCCAGGTATTGATGAGGAAGAGGTAGCACCAGTTGAAGAGGCCCAGCCAGAGGAGATGCCACCATTGGAAGGAGACGACGACGATGCATCCCGCATGGAGGAAGTGGATTAAGGAGTAAATGAACAGAACATTAGAACACTTGATCAGTCTCCCCGACACCTGACCTGAGGATTTACAATGTAAACGAATTCTGATAGGAGGCTGGTCCTACTTGTGAACATTGGCTGGGCATCGTTCATCAGATTGCCCACAAAGATGACTTGTGTTTATTAATGCCAAAATCCAAATCTAAAAAAACCCATTCATGGTCAGTCAAAACTTCTGAAGGAATCTCTTAGCAACTGGATGTAGCATTCAACCACTCAAAGGAACTATAAAACGGCTTGTGTTTGTCTATATCGGTGTAAACAAGTTGCAACACTTGACTTGAAAAGGAAAGATGTATCTTCATCATTGGTCACGAACTATGAGAGAAATGTACACAATTTTTGTGCTTCAACAAAATCTAGAATAGCATGCTTGGTGTAATACGTTACTCTGGTATCCACGAGTCATTCAACATTGTTAAAACCTAAAATTTGTAAAGTGTTATACAAGATGCTTATTTAATCATAAACAATTTAATGGGTTTATCAAAACATCGAATGAATACTTGCGTGTATTTAAATGTGCATCAGTCAGTTTTTAGTGAATTTTCCCACAAACATAACAATTTCATCAAGACTTGAAACTGCAATGCGACTTCAATCTTAGTGCCATGTGACTTTCTACATAGCCGAGTAGTTAAGCTGCTTGTTCTTTTTAATGCCATATGTTTATTACAATGTACATGTATATTAAATGTTGACAATATTTCCCATCTAAAATGTGATTGTACATACAGTCTAAAAAGATGTGTAGTTTGATAATGTTACATGCTAAATAAATGGATGACCAGATTCAGGCAATTTTGATACTGGGAACACTAGTCTTGGCATTGGTGCCCCCTTCAAAATATTCCCATAGATTTTAAGATTTTCCAGTGGAAGATCCCATTGCAAAATGTATAATTAATGGCCTTGCCCTCTCACGGACGAAATTCCAGGCCTGCCTGAAAATAACATGCATTAAGTCATCTCAGATGAAGTTGATTTATAGTACACCCGGATAATTCCGTTATTGGTTGAGTAGTTTTGCTTCCAGTTTAGTTTTTGAAACATATTGGTAAGTTAAAATATATGTTTACCTAAGAATACACCATTATTGCTGTAATATTGTAAAGATCAAAGTGTGTCTAGTTGTTAATGTTGAAGATCTCTCTGAAGTTAACACAGGCCTGATACTTCATGGAGGCACTCACCTGAGCCCAATTTCATAGAGCTGCTTAAGCACAAAAAGTAGGTTAAGCACAACAAAATTATGCTTACCAGAATAAGGTTACCAGCCAAACTACAATGTACAATTTGTGACTGGTATCCTGCTCATTTCTGCTAAGCAGAAAATTTTTAAGCAATATTTTCTGCTTAAGCAGCTCTATGAAATTGGGCCCTGGCCTTATAGTCTCCCTTGGAAAAATTCCAGGAGAGTAGAACTGTATTTCCTATTATAGACCATATACATGGTTACATAGCATGATCACATGTTTTACAAAAGAACCACAGAGTCTGGACTTCCTGCAGGCATGATTTGTTTACAGCCCAATGGAAGAAAACATAAAATCTTATATGTCATGGAGATAGTATTGTCCGGTATTTATCAACTTTGATATGAAGAAAGGGGCACATCTGAAGACTTGTTCAGCTGTTATTTTTTATAACTGTTGAATATACGAGGAAATTATGACACAAAATGTACAATTTCTCATATGACCAGTGTAGCATCTTGCCTGCTAGAAACACCCTGGAATGTACAAGGTCACTCGTTTTGTAAACAAAGGTTACATGGTCTAGAGATATGCCCTTATAAGGAAATACTGCCTTGAGCTTGTATTACAAGAATGAAGTACTAGGCCTTTAAACAACACACATTGTGTGTATCAAGTTACAGTGTGGATATAATATATTTTACATTGTGAATCTGTATGTCATTTACTAAATAGTGTTAGGATAATTAAAACAATTTTTTTTGTTCATTTTGTTACCTTTGCAATAAGTGTTATGACACAATTGGCAACAATAAATGTTAAAGATTTTTGTTAAATTCTTTTGTCTTGATTTTTATTTTCACCTTTTATAAAATAATTTTGTCATGAAGTGGAAAATAGATTTAGAATAAGAAGTGGAAATCTTTTTATTTTGGGACTGGTTAATTGTGTTTATGCAAAACAACATTGTTGAGAACATTCAAAGATTAAAATAAGAGAAAGCCTCTTCACAAAGCAAGACTTTTTCATAGTGAAATATTATGGCACAATTTCAAAATAGTTACATGTAGTTTGCTTGCTTTATGCTTACTGCAGCCCAATAGACTCCGCTTTTTCACTTTTAAACGAGTGTTTTATCCTTAACCTACTGCTGGCTAATATGGCGGCTCTGTTTAGGGGAAGGGGGGGGGGGTGGGGGTAATCTGCTAGAATATTGCAAACTACATTCCTTAAAACTGGTCGATTGCTGGCTGAGACCACCACTGGAGGGCGTTTTAAAAATCGTGCAACTGAAAAATGAAGAGGATACTACTAGTACAAGTCTATTTTTGCGCCATTGTTATTCCACATCCATATCCAGCCCGTGATTCGTGCATAATGCAATGGCTATGCATAGCCGAAGGCTTGCTGTGGAAAATCTTCTAAAAAGGATATGGTTTGGTGAGTTAATTGCTTGATAGTCAACTTAAATTGAATAGTGAACGATAGCACTTATATGAATAATGTTGTCTATGTTATCCGAAAGCTTTTAAAGAACAATTTGTCAGTTTCAAGTAGGTAAATAAATCTGGCAAACTGCTTGCCGGCCTCTCTCTTTAGTCTTTCTCCATTCTCAAGTGACTTTTTGAGCACTGAGGGAGTGAGGGACATGACATTGACAGTAAAAACACTGCAGCAGTGCCACTGACTAGGATGACTGACTGGCTAACTTAATATTATCACTTATTACTCAAGCCTGTAATTGCATCGGGGCCACGGAGGCCTCTGTGTTGCCTATGGCTATAGTAGTATAGACCCTGTAACTGGGGCGCTGTATTCTGTACTCATTATAAAAATAATATAAAAATTCAGATCTGCGGTGGTACAAGTGGAACTCTGTCCCTCGACCGTGATATGGCGATTTGCTATGATTTTCCAAACAACCAGCCTCAACAAAATGCCCCAAAATTACAAAAAGACCAAACAAAATACTGTATAGCTTGAAAATCACGTATTCGCTTCTCGATATGTCAAGATGCAACATCAGGCATTTTGTACTCACGATCATTTTCTTTTGCTCCAAATTGATGATTTTTAAGTCCACAATCGGAGAAACTATGTCTGTCACGATCGACTTCATTGAACTTTCCGAATAGCCCTGCCAACCGTCGTCGCTGTGCAGTGGTAGACGGTCCTACTAATTACCGTCAACACGAACAGTACCGTCAACAGTAAACACACCGTCAACAGTCAACACACCTAAAACACGCCCTAGGCCTAAGAGTCTAATTCAACAAAAGTAGTATTCGATCATACATACAATAATAACGGGAGGTTAGACGTCTGAAAATTGCCATTTTCAGTTCACGAAAATTATCTCTACGTACAGCTTCAAAATCGGCAGCGCGGACCATTACGTTAAAGGAGCAATAATATTGCACAATACACAAATAAAGGGCGCCCTCTGTGGTCCATGGCATGATATTGATGCATTATGGGTAGTGGATGTAAATCAACAACTGTATAAAAACAGTTACAGGGGCTGCAGCGATCCTGTGAACATCAATCCCGAGAACTTCTAGGATGCAGTTAATATTATTGTAAGTAAATACTGGTCTCGACGTGAGACCAAGACCACAGGTTACCAAGACTTGAGACCCGAGATCAGCAGAACCGGTCTTGAGACCCACAAAACTGATGTATTGGCAGGGATGAGACATGCCAGAACCCATTTCCTTCCTCCATGGTCAGACTTTTATCTGAATCCAGACATTTTTTGTCTGCCCATTGAACTAAAACTGCCTCTATTTTCTTCAGATACATAGTACAAAGAAGTCATGCTCTCTGATCTACTTCTCTAGCACTGGGGATACTTTTCCTTCAAAATGTTTTGCAGGGCACTGCCATCGCCACCCTGAGCTTCCAACCAGCAAGCTTGTCCTCTGGGAGCCCAAGCAAGGTCCAGCCCAAAGAGGTTGGGGTCACCTGACTTATGTTGATTTACTAAGAAGAGACACTGGGTTTGTGGCAGCTGGTGAAATATCTACATGCATGAGGGACAGGGAGATCTGGGGACAACTCTGTCATGACATCATTGACCGAGGACACCACTCAAAATAGAAGAAGAAGAATTTTTTATATTTTTTATATATTTTTTTTTATGAGAGATCGCCTAACATCACAAGGCCACTCCAAGGTGTGGGGTTCACTTACGATTTGGGCTGTCAACCCAAATCAACTGTCACCAGGGGCACGTTGTCACCTACTCCTGGGGCTGAAACAGGGTTACCCCCTTCACAGTCCGAGGATGTAGGCATGGGTATCATCCACTAGGAGCCTGGCTGGTAGACTGGCAGAATCCACTAGCTTCCCAACTTTTTACGAATCAACTATGGTTAAGTGCCTTGCTCAAGGACACAAGTGTAATGACCGGGATTCAAGCCCACACTCTGCTGCTGACAACACCATAGCTTGGGTCAGGTGAACTAGACCGCTTGGCCACGACACGCCAAGGGTTACCTATTGAAATTTGGATCCTAGTTTCAGACCTTTTTGTCAGCAATGACTCTCAGGCCGTGTCCGAATTGGCGGCTACAGCTACGGTTACGGCTAGTTTCCGCGTCGTCATGCGTTGAGGTATAGTTCATACTTCGCAACACCCTTAGCAAAAGTCGTAGCCGTAGCTGTAGCCGCCAATTCTGACACGGCCTCACCACTGTTTTAGGTAAACAAATTCACCATAACTAGTAGGGTCTATAATTGCTTATTTTCTTTGCAGGTGTTACTTTCCTTTGATAAATAGAGAGGGGCCACCATAGACAACCCAGAGATGATGTCTATTTTGGAAACAGTGATTTCCCCATCACCAGTTGCAGATGATGATACACTAATAGCAGGCATCCATCCAAATGAAGGGAACACACAAGGGGTATCAGGTGAATATGAGACTGGGGTCAGGGTGAGGGTAGGAGTTAGGGTAAGGGATAGGGTTAGGGTTAGGGTTAGGGTTAGGGTGAGGGATAGGGTAAGGGTTAGGGTTAGGGTTAGGGTAAGGGATAGGGTGAGGGTAAGGGATAGAGTAAGGGACAACGACAACAAGGAGAACAAATTTAAATGATGTAATAATTGCACCAGGGATGAAGAATATAATAATAATTATGATAATAGTAATAAGTATTTTTAAAGTGCTTTTACAGGGAGATCAAAGCGCTGAACAAGAATAGAAAAAAAAAAGCTTAGGTGTAATATCAATGCGAGAAGTAACTATAAGAAGTAAACTTGCGGGTAAAACCATGTGTAAATCTCTTTTGGCAGGAGTATTGTCTCTGAAAAGAGCTGGTGTGGTCTCAATGCTTTGAACAGTATACTCTGCTCGTCTTCAGCATTCTCCTGAAGACGAGCAGAGTATACTGTTTACAACGTCGAGACCACAACGGCTCTTCTTGGAGCCAACACTCCTCCCAAAAGAGATTTTACACATGGTTCTATCCGCAGGTTTACTGTTTTGAGTTACTTCCTATTATCCACACCATGCAAAGCTTCAACCATCCCTTAATAACAATGCCTTATTTTTTTTTCTTTGGGGGGGCAGATGGAGTATTTTCTGAGACTTTTGATGATAAGCATCCTTCGGAGGAGAGTGACGTAGCGTTCATCTCCTCTGGTGAAGTGACTGAATCAGAAGAAGGAAACAATCATGTACAACTAGAAGCCCTGGCCAAGACTAGCAACCCAAATGAAGACTTAACATACAGTAAGGAAATGACCTTTCCTTTAAACCGAGACTTTGACCCCCAGCATTTTCCCAACTTTTACAGTCGTACCACCCACTGTATCATATTTTCTGTGAACAATTTTGGAGGTCGAATATTATTGTCAAAATGAAACTGTGACTTAACAGAGTAAAGACAAGCATGGCGGTCTTTGGCACTGGGATTTACAATTTGCTCTTTGTAAAACTTGCACGAAAGTTATCTTTGTTTGGCGTGACGTGGCCGACACTCAGGCTGTAAGCCACTGTCGACACTCACCCATGGGTACGCTGAAATCTAGCACTTTGTGCTGAGAACAATGTAAACAATCGAGGCAGCCCAGTTCTGTCGAAATCCATGTATTTCATTACAAGAGAACGGAGGTCTGAAATAAGGGATTGCACAATTACCCCTTTCAAAGAGCGAATGCTTTCATTCATTTCAGTGCCTTTATTTATTCACCTTTTGTACCCGGCCAACAAAGCGTGACACCCTGAGGGCATGCATGGATGCACTCTACACAATGAGCCTCCCCAGCGAGTCAACATGGTTGTTGAACTTGCTTCACACAGCATCTTGTAAACCATTATAAGGTGCTAAATAAATGGGTTTCATAATTCAAAGCATAGCTCCGCTCATCCTGTTGAAAAACAAATAATGAGCATTTTGATACACCCCTAGGGGTGTGATAAAGCACTATATAAGAACCCAGTATAAAACTATTATTATTATTTTTATTAGATTGTGGGTTTGAATCCCGGTAGTAGATCCCTGAAATGAGGCAAATATGCTGACTTCACATTTTAATTTTTATTCAGGTACAGATCTATTTGTCAACCCAGCCATCTTGCAAAATGGTGGAGAGTCTTTGATCATCCAGGAAGGTTCCCCTCCTCTCGACCCCTCGCATGGTGACGATGAAGTCAGCCCGAAAAGGGATACTACACAAACTGTGGTCAACGAAAATGGTGAGTTTTTTTTGTGGTATTATTACATGGGTATCAATGTCTGAATCTGTGTTTAGGAGTTATGTACGAAGTGTGGACCTGAGAACAAAAGGGGTCCATAGGCTGTAGGGACTTGAAACACTATGTGGACTTACACACATCCACAGAGTGTGCTCATATTTGGTACCTTACGGAGACCACGGACAAAACAAAAAAGGGAAAAGAAAAGGACTTTACAGGGGTATTTCTAAAGACTGGGGTGCTCCAGAAGAAAATTTGTGTAGACAGTCTATGGGAAGATGTTAAGTACAGGGACAAAGGAAAGAACAATAGAATGCTCCACAGAGATGCATATTTGAGAAAGTGTTTTTTTTTACAGCGTTGAAGAATATAAATGTTTCTTAAGTGCACATAACAAAGGAATGTCCACTCTGTTTGTGAGTGTGTACAGATTTGATAGGGCCTATGAAACACTGGTGCCTAGGGCCTACGGAACACTGGTGCCTAGGGCATATGGAACACTGGTGCCTAGGTCCCAAGGACCTACGGAACACTGGTGCCTAGGGCCTAAGGAACACTGGTGTCAAGGGAGTACGGGACACTGGTGTCTAGGGCCTACAGAACATTGGTGCTTAGGGCCTAAGGGACACTGGTGCCTTGGGCCTATAGAACACTGATGCATAGGGCCTACTGAACATTGGTGCTTAGGGCATATGAAACACTGGTGCCTAGGGCCTAAGGAACACTGGTGTCAAGGGAGTACGGGACACTGGTGTCTAGGGCCTACAGAACATTGGTGCTTAGGGCCTAAGGGACACTGGTGCCTTGGGCCTATAGAACACTGATGCATAGGGCCTATAGAACACTGGTGCTAGGGCATATGGAACACTGGTGCCCAGGGCCTACAGAACATTGGTGCTTAGGGCCTAAGGAACACTGGTGCCTAGGGCCTTTGGAACAATGATGCACAGGGCTGACGGGACATTGGTGCCTGGGACCTACATGTATGGTACACTGGTGCCCAGGGCTTATGGAACACTGGTGCCTAGGACCTACAGAACACTGGTGTCTAGGGCCTACAGAACACTGATGCTTAGGGCCTATAAAACACTGGTAACACCATGTGTATCTACTTTGATGTGTAGATTGTTTTAAGAGAACTTGTCTTGCTATTTATTCTACTACGGCATAGTAGATTTCGGAATTCAGGGGGCCAAATATACATTGATTTATACCTCACTATGCAATGCCTCAAAACCCAAATAATTTTAAGATGTTCAAGCTCTTTAATGCCAGAGGTTATTGATTGAATCCTGCCGGACTCAAAGCACTATTACACACTTTTTATATTTTGCATTTGCCCTTTCCTCAACTTCTATGTTTGCTGTTCATTTGATTGTGATTTGTTTTCTTTTCAGATGAATCCATTCCAAACCGGTCAGAATCTACAGTTGGGCAGAGTAGCCTTGTTAAATGCCCAGATCCCTCTGGCGCTTCATCCACAGAAACACAGATGGGTACTACAGTCGAAGTACAGGCTACCTTGTTACAAGATGAACCCCCTGCACCAGACCCTCATCCAAATCAGGAATCGACCGAGGTAGAGGAGCAGTCCCTGAAATGCCCTGAATGTGACTTAACGTTCGCCAATGCTATATCGTTGAATGCGCATCAGCTGACGCATAAAGCAGACAGCCAGTTTGTGTGTGGTATTTGCGGCAAGGGCTTCAACACCGAGAGCTTATTGAGCCGTCACTTCGTAACGCATTCCGAGAGCCGTCGTTACACCTGCCCGCACTGTGGGAGGATTTTCAGAAACATCCTGAGCTTCCAGAAACATGAAAAGCTCCACACTGTAGGGAAGGTCTTCACCTGTAAAGACTGTGGCAAGGCCTTCCGACGTAAGCATATCCTACAGAAGCATCGGTATATTCATCGGAAAAAAGTCCGGATCGAGTACGCGTGTGAACATTGCAGTGAATGCTTCTCAACCATTAAGGAACTACAGCGACATGAACGCTTTGCGCATGTTAGGAAAGACAAGGGCAACCAGTTCAAACGTCTCCACAATTGTAAGGAATGTGGTGAGAGTTTCCAGAGAGAAAGTCAGCTCAAAGAGCACCTCAAGCTTCATGCCGTCCAGAAGGAGAACTTCTGTAAGGATTGCGGGAGGGGTTACAGTTCGTCGACAGCTCTTCTGAATCATCGCTGCTTCCGTGCCAGGAAGACCTCATTTGCGTGTAAGGAATGCGGGAGACGGTTCACGAGTAAACAAGACGTGTTGGATCATGAGAGGATGCATGAGAACGAGAGAGAGTTTGACTGCGAGTTGTGCGCCAAGAGTTTCAACTCCGAGGCTGAGCTCATTGATCACACTGCAGTCCATAGACAACCGAACAGCTTCAAATGTAGACATTGTGATAAATGCTTTAAGAAGAAGGGCTTCCTGACAAATCACGAAAAGTCACACAAAACAAAAAAGCTTAGAACACAAAAAGTCGGCAAATCAAAACCAGGGAAACCAGCAAACAATCACATCATCAGAAATTCTGATGAGAAAACGCTGGAGCAACAACACGAGTCTGTTTTTATTGAATCGGAGGGAGTCTACAAATGCCAAGACTGTGGGAAGACGTTTAAGCAGAAGGGCCAAACAATCAACCACCAAAGAAAAGAGACCAACCAGCGGTCGTTTGTCTGCACCGAGTGCCCCAATACCTACATCACCAGTGCTCATCTGAAGGCTCACAAGCTCACTCATTCTAAGAATGCAGAGATGAAATGCGAAGGGTGTGGGAGGGAGTTCAACTACAAGAGCAACCTGACTAGCCATCAGAGACAATGTCCCCAAATGGCCGGCAAGAGGAGTGCTGTCACGAACCATCGCAGGAGGTACAATCACCAAGCCAAATCAACAACGTCTGACAGGATCGACAATGGATCAAAGACGCCGCATGATGGCGATACAGAAAGGGAGACAACCCAGGATGACACTTTAAGAAACTCACACAGTCAGATGAAACATGTGAGTTTTTATAACAAGGAAATCAGAATGTACGAATGTAAGGACTGCGGACAGACTTTCAAGCAAAAGGGCCAAACTGTATACCACCAGAGAAAGGTCAGTAACGAGCGCCTCTTTATATGCAAAGTCTGCAAGAAGGCCTTCCTAACAAGCCCCCATCTCAAGGCCCACGAGCTTGTGCACACCACAGAGAAACCACTCTGCTGCCCTGGCTGCGGGAAACGATTCAACTACAAGTGCAATCTGAAGACCCATCAGAGGAACGGATGCGTCGGCTTGAACCCCGAAGGTGAGCCGGCACTCTCCAAGATGAAACTGTTCAAGTGCGAGGAGTGCGGGAAGGAATTCAAGCTGAAATTGTACTTTGATAAGCACCAGAAGATGCACGAACTCAAAAGACTCCAGCAAGAGGCCGGGGAAGTTGTGGCCGACCTTGACGACATGGGTAGACGCAAAGAGCACCGGTCCGATTACAATGAAGAGGATGGAACGTACAAGTGTCGGGATTGTGAGTTAATTTTCAAGCAGTCTGGGCAGGCACTTTATCATATCAGGAAGTATAGCAACGAGAGGAGATTTGTCTGCAAGGTGTGCCCCAAGAGCTTCCTGACCAGTGCTCATCTGAAGAGTCACATCATGTCCCACACTAAAGAGAAACCGTACAAATGCTGGTACTGCGGCAAAGGCTTTAATCACAACTCTAACCGGAAGTACCACCAGAAGGTATCGTGCAATGAGAGACCACCCGTGGGAGAAGGCAGACCTGAGGAGGAGAGCTCCCCTGAGAGTAGGAAGGGTCAGGACGAGGCTAAGAAGCCGATCGTGTGCGTCGTTTGTAACAAGCAGTTTAAGTTAACCCACAGCTGGAAAGTCCACATGAGAGTCCATACGCGGGAGCAGCCCTTCCTCTGTGAGTACTGCGGCAAGGCTTTCCGCTGTCGGAGCAACCTCTATGTCCATCGGAACAGCCACACCAAAGAGCGACCGTACTTGTGCAACTACTGTGGTAAAAACTTTGCGCAGTTATCGCACGTCCGAGTCCATGAAGCCATCCACAGTACCGAGAAGCCGCACAAGTGTAACATTTGTGACAAAAGTTTCAACCAGGAGTTTTATCTGAAGCGGCATAAAGTCATGCACACGGATGATCGGCCGTTTTCGTGCTCTTGCGGGAAATCCTTTAAGTATAGAGGAAGTTTAGTGTCGCATAAGGCCACGCACAGCCCCAAGAGACCGTACAGCTGCCACCTGTGTGAGAAAGCCTTCAAGCAGAGCTGCCACCTCAAAGTCCACATATTGACGCACGGCGAAATGAAACCGTTCAAGTGTGATAAATGCCAAAAGGCGTTCATTCGTAAGAATCAGCTGAGCCGCCACCAGAGAAGCCACAGCGACGAGCGGTGTTACGTCTGCCCGGTGTGTGGGAAGGACTTCAAGCACAGCTCCAGCATGAAACGACACCAGGAACGCAAGCACAAGCAGAACGCAGACTCGAGTGTCGACACCGCAACACAAGAAGTGCAGCCTGTGTATGATAGCTTACCATTCCCGCAAACCCCAACGAAGAAGGACAACATGAGTGTTGCGAAGCCCAAGACACAATGGCCTGCTCCCGTGCTTGATGACAGAGCCAACCTAGAGCAGGGTAGTCAGATGAACATGGGCGGGCAGATCGAGGCAAGTAATGTGCCAGCCCAGCGTGTAGATAACAGGGTACTAACTCAGATGGATGGAACGCGGATGACCAGCCAGCCGGTTGACTGTAGGATGACCAACCAGCCGATAGACTACAGGGTGTCCCCACAGATGGCTGATGGTCGGATTCAGGCATCCCAGTCCCTTGTCGCTGGTCATCTTGGACTGTCTGGTCATCCGGTTTACTCCGAGGCTCAATATATACAAGGTCCAGAGTTTGCGTCAGTCCATCTGCCACATATCGGTACATTTGACTTCAGGACTAACACAACCGGTAATGTAGATTATACCGTATTGTAAATTTTACATAAGTGTTTTAAAATCTCGTCCTCAACGCATTTTCCCAGGATGATTTTAGTGCATGGGGTCCTTGCAGTTGAACCGCGCTGGTGATATAAGCATAAATTCAACATCAGGGCCCAAATTTATAAAGCCTGTAAGCAGACGTTTTCTGATTACGGAGCAACCCTCAGCACTGTTTCTATTTCATAAACACTGCTAACTCATAAGCAAAGCAAAATGCACGCTAGCACACCAGCGGTTCTTGACCAGGGGCCAATTTTATAGAGCTTGCTTTACAATTTTCTGCTAAGCAGAAATGAGCAGGATACCAATCACAAATTGTACATGTGACATGGTAGTTTGGCCGGTAACCATATTCTGGTATTAAGCATAATTTTGTTGTGCTTAGCTACTTTTTGTGCTTAAGCAGCTCTATGAAAATGGGCCCAGACGAGTGACTAACATTACAATGCAATTTATAAACCAAAGCATTGATGTCATCACATCGCCATCTTAGAGGTAAAACAATGATGAGCAAATTGAAGCGCACATCTTTGTACGCACAGCCCAAAGGATGGGCCAATGAGTAACCTTTTGACCTCTAGCCGAGGGCGCTCTACTCAAATATGTCATGTGTATATGGTCTAATTCGAACGCGCACACTCTGTCTAATCGTTTATGAAATACAATTTTGCTTACGCATGTTTTTCTGCTGTAGTAAGCACAACATTTTGCTTCACAGTAAACGGGATTATGAAATTGGGCGCCGCTAATTATACCATGCATGATACGTGGCAGAGGGTGTCCCGTTTAAATTGTTCCCGTACTTTAACACATTCTTTACCTCTTGTACAGAAGTAATAATAATAATAATAGTGGCTTCTTATATAGCTCTCATATCCGTCACTCAGTGACGCTCAAGGCGCTTCGACAGTCAGTATTTTCCTGCTAGGTATGTGGAGCTACGTTTCTGAAGTATGAGACCTACTCCCTTACATAGCATCATGTAATGGTTTACAAGGTGCTGTGGCGCAATATGCACCCCCCCTAAAATCCTCTAAAGAATTCCTGAGATTCCCAGAACACAATGAAGACACAGTAGGGGGTGGTACATCATAAAAAATAAGTGTTTTCTTGTTGCCTCAATATGTTCATCCTTAAAGACACTGGACACCTTTGGTAATTGTCAAAGACCAGTCTTCTCACTTGGTGTATCTCAACATATATGCACAAAATAACAAACCTGTGAAAATTTGAACTCAATTGGTCATCGAAGTTGCGAGATAATAATGGAAGAAAAAACACCCTTGTCACACGAAGTTGTGTGCTTTCAGATGCTTGATTTCGAGACCGAAATGAATTCAAATATTTTACTGAGAAATTACTTTTTTCTCAAAAACGACGTTACTTCAGAGGGAGCCGTTTCTCACAATGTTTTACACTATCAACAGCTCTCCATTGATCGTTACCAAGTAAGTTTTTATGCTAACAATTATTTTGAGTAATTACCAATAGTGTCCAGTGCCTTTAAAGGCAGGGTGTACTTTTGGTAGTTACTCCAAAAATGAATTGCCATAAAAAACTTACTTGGTAAAGAGCACTGGAGAGTTGTTGATATTGTAAAACATTGTTAGAAACAACCCCCTTTGAAGTAATGTAGTTTTAGAGCTAGAGGTAATTTTTCACAATCAAAAAATTGAATCTGAGAAAGGCTTCAGGTTTCTCAGGCATCTGAAAGCACACAATTCTGTGCAACAATGGTGGTTTTTCCTTTCATTCTTTTCTTGCAACTTCGATGACCAATTGAGCCCAAATTTGTACAGGTTTGTTATTTGATGCCTATGTTGGGATATACCAAGTAAGGATACTGGTCTTTGACAATTACCAAAAGTATACTGTGCCGTTATGCGGGTCAAAGGTTAGGTACACATACTTTTTTCTTCTTCAGTTAAACTGAAAGCATGAGATGGTAGCGTCTTCATAGAGAAAGACAGATTCATTTTAAATCTTTTAATGGAAGTGATTTAATCATTGCATCAGGGTAGATGTTGAGGCCAGTGAAGTGTTCGGCTGACATTAGAGAGGTTTCGCAAGTGTACGGATACGGATACAGATCCAGATACGATTTAACCGTATCCATTCACGTTGGATGCGTGTCAGATTTTGTTTCGCAATCATAATAGTTATGTGTCAAGCCTAGGTCAAAGTATAGACACACGTTGGCATAGGTTTTGCGAGCAAAACAAATCCAAAAAACATTTTGTGTATGTTCTTGTTACATCGGAGAATTTGATCGAATAGAAATTTTGTTTAACTGTTCGTTTTCGGACCCCCACACGCTAAACGTGTGTAAAGAAAGTTTCAAGCAAGCACGGCAAAATAGAGACCCCTGTTTACACTGCATTTTTAATGATTAACACATTTTTGTCTAAATCATTGATGACACCTTTAAAAGCAATACCTTGGAAAATGTTTTAAATCTAGGGCAAGAATGCAACTAAAATCAGCAAAACGGTATCTGGTTTTTTTAACGTACGTGTATGAGCTCCCGTATCTGTTGTTAACGTACATGCAAAACACGGAAGTGGGGGTGAACACACGTGAACGTGCAGGAACACACAAAGTGTCAACGTATCCGTATGTGTATCCGTAGCCTTGCGAAACCTCTCTATTGTAACCCTCAGACTCGCTGTTAATTTGCTGTAGCCATTGACCCAATATAAATCCGAATATCAACAATATTTAATTGTTTTGGTTTATGTTATTTATTTATTTATTTATTTTTTAATTTTAGTTTTTAGATCATATTATTTGTGTTTCTTCTCCTGAAATCAGACTGGAATATAATAACAAATTTTATTTTTTTGAGAATTATTGAATTAAATCCTGGTTTGTTATTGGAGCGCTTTTAAATTATTCTGAAAGAATAGAA
>JAJGQC010000037.1:0-25000 GCA_021014325.1 Plazaster borealis
AAATCGGATACTCCTTTCCTTGATTCAGTGATGCATTTATCTCCAAGGCGTCACTCTTCAACACCAGATCTCCTCGATGTCTTCATGATCGTTAGCAGTATACTGTGTCAATTCCAGTCAGTGAGATACCCTGGAGAAACAAAAATCAAAGTTGTAAGAGTTGTAAACCTTCTCTTTGACATGCAAGAACATTGTTTCCAACTGATAGCAACAATCTGTATCCAAAATGCAGATCAGAATAGGGACTTATTTATAGTGACAGGGCAACTTATTTTAACAATTCAACATTTGTTTTCTTTTTAAGTTTTTTGTTTTGTTTATTTCTTGGGGGGGGGAGACACGACAACTTAACTCACTTCCATTGATGTATTTATGGTCCAGGTTGACAACAGAAAACAGCATGAGAGTGAATCTTCACAGTTCCCATCAATTGCAACAGTCTGTACCAAACCATTCCTCATGATGTCACCTGGAAATCAATCAAAAACATAGGCCTAATTTGATTCTACAGTTTACGTGGATCCCTACTATTTCAAGAGTTTTGTAAAAAAACATAATGCTAAAATTAATAACATTGGAGGAAAATAAATCAGTTTTGAGTTGGTTCTTGTTGGTGGCAGTGAAAGCGGCTTTCCTAATATAGCACCAGGCAACTTGTTCCACATTTTAGCTGGGAAAATCTATGTGGGTTCTAAACAAAAACATCATTTCACATAAAAGCAAAACCAAAGTCATACAGGCTATCTAATATAAAGCCAATGTTGGTGTCTTCAAAGATATGATTAAGATTGGTTTGGGTGTGACAGTCCATGCACACAATTTCAACTCTAAAGAAGAATAATCACGTTCAAACTCCAAAAGTGTACCTGGTGATATGAAGATGTAGATACATGCCATGCCATGATTTCACTCCTCGTCATGGTCCCTGGATACAGTGACAGGTCATTCCGAGCAAGTCAGTTGGGTGGTTCAGTCGATGTCCCAGTCAGTCATCAAACAGCAAACCTGAATTAGATCAAATACAACTAAGAACAGAAAGATTTTGAATTAAATATGACTTTGTAAGATTGGAATTGTTAGTCTTCTTTATCTAAACTGCTTGTGATATTTTCAACTGACCAAGAGTATTCATCAAGACCTTGCCTAGTACAAACAGAATTAAGAAAACAAAATCGGATACTCCTTTCCTTGATTCAGTGATGCATTTATCTCCAAGGCGTCACTCTTCAACACCAGATCTCCCTCGATGTCTTCATGATCGTTAGCAGTATACTGTGTCAATTCCAGTCAGTGAGATACCCTGGAGAAACAAAAATCAAAGTTGTAAGAGTTGTAAACCTTCTCCTTGACATGCAAGAACATTGTTTCCAACTGATAGCAACAATCTGTATCCAAAATGCAGATCAGAATAGGGACTTATTTATAGTGACAGGGCAACTTATTTTAACAATTCAACATTTGTTTTCTTTTTAAGTTGTTGTTGAGTTTATTTCTTGGGGGGGAGACACGACAACTTAACTCACTTCCATTGATGTATTTATGGTCCAGGTTGACAACAGAAAACAGCATGAGAGTGAATCTTCACAGTTCCCATCAATTGCAACAGTCTGTACCAAACCATTCCTCATGATGTCACCTGGAAATCAATCAAAAACATAGGCCTAATTTGATTCTACAGTTTACGTGGATCCCTACTATTTCAAGAGTTTAGTAAAAACATAATGCTAAAATTAATAACATTGGAGGAAAATAAATCAGTTTTGAGTTGGTTCTTGTTGGTGGCAGTGAAAGCGGCTTCCTAATATAGCACCAGGCAACTTGTTCCACATTTTAGCTGGGAAAATCTATGTGGGTTCTAAACAAAAACATCATTTCACATAAAAGCAAAACCAAAGTCATACAGGCTATCTAATATAAAGCCAATGTTGGTGTCTTCAAAGATATGATTAAGATTGGTTTGGGTGTGACAGTCCATGCACACAATTTCAACTCTAAAGAAGAATAATCACGTTCAAACTCCAAAAGTGTACCTGGTGATATGAAGATGTAGATACATGCCATGCCATGATTTCACTCCTCGTCATGGTCCCTGGATACAGTGACAGGTCATTCCGAGCAAGTCAGTTGGGTGGTTCAGTCGATGTCCCAGTCAGTCATCAAACAGCAAACCTGAATTAGATCAAATACAACTAAGAACAGAAAGATTTTGAATTAAATATGACTTTGTAAGATTGGAATTGTTAGTCTTCTTTATCTAAACTGCTTGTGATATTTTCAACTGACCAAGAGTATTCATCAAGACCTTGCCTAGTACAAACAGAATTAAGAAAACAAAATCGGATACTCCTTTCCTTGATTCAGTGATGCATTTATCTCCAAGGCGTCACTCTTCAACACCAGATCTCCCTCGATGTCTTCATGATCGTTAGCAGTATACTGTGTCAATTCCAGTCAGTGAG
Organism: Plazaster borealis; assembly: GCA_021014325.1. Classification (NCBI taxonomy): domain Eukaryota; kingdom Metazoa; phylum Echinodermata; class Asteroidea; order Forcipulatida; family Labidiasteridae; genus Plazaster; species Plazaster borealis. Next base: position 2,460 of record JAJGQC010000037.1, read on the forward strand.
ATACCCTGGAGAAACAAAAATCAAAGTTGTAAGAGTTGTAAACCTTCTCTTTGACATGCAAGAACATTGTTTCCAACTGATAGCAACAATCTGTATCCAAAATGCAGATCAGAATAGGGACTTATTTATAGTGACAGGGCAACTTATTTTAACAATTCAACATTTGTTTTCTTTTTAAGTTTTTTGTTTTGTTTATTTCTTGGGGGGGAGACACGACAACTTAACTCACTTCCATTGATGTATTTATGGTCCAGGTTGACAACAGAAAACAGCATGAGAGTGAATCTTCACAGTTCCCATCAATTGCAACAGTCTGTACCAAACCATTCCTCATGATGTCACCTGGAAATCAATCAAAAACATAGGCCTAATTTGATTCTACAGTTTACGTGGATCCCTACTATTTCAAGAATTTTGTAAAAAAACACAATGCTAAAATTAATAACATTGGAGGAAAATAAATCAGTTTTGAGTTGGTTCTTGTTGGTGGCAGTGAAAGCGGCTTCCTAATATAGCACCAGGCAACTTGTTCCACATTTTAGCTGGGAAAATCTATGTGGGTTCTAAACAAAAACATCATTTCACATAAAAGCAAAACCAAAGTCATACAGGCTATCTAATATAAGGCCAATGTTGGTGTCTTCAAAGATATGATTAAGATTGGTTTGGGTGTGACAGTCCATGCACACAATTTCAACTCTAAAGAAGAAATATCACGTTCAAACTCCAAAAGTGTACCTGGTGATATGAAGATGTAGATACATGCCATGCCATGATTTCACTCCTCTTCATGGTCCCTGGATACAGTGACAGGTCATTCCGAGCAAGTCAGTTGGGTGGTTCAGTCGATGTCCCAGTCAGTCATCAAACAGCAAACCTGAATTAGATCAAATACAACTAAGAACAGAAAGATTTTGAATTAAATATGACTTTGTAAGATTGGAATTGTTAGTCTTCTTTATCTAAACTGCTTGTGATATTTTCAACTGACCAAGAGTATTCATCAAGACCTTGCCTAGTACAAACAGAATTAAGAAAACAAAATCGGATACTCCTTTCCTTGATTCAGTGATGCATTTATCTCCAAGGCGTCACTCTTCAACACCAGATCTCCCTCGATGTCTTCATGATCGTTAGCAGTATACTGTGTCAATTCCAGTCAGTGAGATACCCTGGAGAAACAAAAATCAAAGTTGTAAGAGTTGTAAACCTTCTCTTTGACATGCAAGAACATTGTTTCCAACTGATAGCAACAATCTGTATCCAAAATGCAGATCAGAATAGGGACTTATTTATAGTGACAGGGCAACTTATTTTAACAATTCAACATTTGTTTTCTTTTTAAGTTTTTTGTTTTGTTTATTTCTTGGGGGGGAGACACGACAACTTAACTCACTTCCATTGATGTATTTATGGTCCAGGTTGACAACAGAAAACAGCATGAGAGTGAATCTTCACAGTTCCCATCAATTGCAACAGTCTGTACCAAACCATTCCTCATGATGTCACCTGGAAATCAATCAAAAACATAGGCCTAATTTGATTCTACAGTTTACGTGGATCCCTACTATTTCAAGAGTTTTGTAAAAAACATAATGCTAAAATTAATAACATTGGAGGAAAATAAATCAGTTTTGAGTTGGTTCTTGTTGGTGGCAGTGAAAGCGGCTTCCTAATATAGCACCAGGCAACTTGTTCCACATTTTAGCTGGGAAAATCTATGTGGGTTCTAAACAAAAACATCATTTCACATAAAAGCAAAACCAAAGTCATACAGGCTATCTAATATAAAGCCAATGTTGGTGTCTTCAAAGATATGATTAAGATTGGTTTGGGTGTGACAGTCCATGCACACAATTTCAACTCTAAAGAAGAATAATCACGTTCAAACTCCAAAAGTGTACCTGGTGATATGAAGATGTAGATACATGCCATGCCATGATTTCACTCCTCGTCATGGTCCCTGGATACAGTGACAGGTCATTCCGAGCAAGTCAGTTGGGTGGTTCAGTCGATGTCCCAGTCAGTCATCAAACAGCAAACCTGAATTAGATCAAATACAACTAAGAACAGAAAGATTTTGAATTAAATATGACTTTGTAAGATTGGAATTGTTAGTCTTCTTTATCTAAACTGCTTGTGATATTTTCAACTGACCAAGAGTATTCATCAAGACCTTGCCTAGTACAAACAGAATTAAGAAAACAAAATCGGATACTCCTTTCCTTGATTCAGTGATGCATTTATCTCCAAGGCGTCACTCTTCAACACCAGATCTCCTCGATGTCTTCATGATCGTTAGGAGTATACTGTGTCAATTCCAGTCAGTGAGATACCCTGGAGAAACAAAAATCAAAGTTGTAAGAGTTGTAAACCTTCTCTTTGACATGCAAGAACATTGTTTTCCAACTGATAGCAACAATCTGTATCCAAAATGCAGATCAGAATAGGGACTTATTTATAGTGACAGGGCAACTTATTTTAACAATTCAACATTTGTTTTCTTTTTAATTTTTTAGTTTTGTTTATTTCTTGGGGGGGTGTTAGACACGACAACTTAACTCACTTCCATTGATGTATTTATGGTCCAGGTTGACAACAGAAAACAGCATGAGAGTGAATCTTCACAGTTCCCATCAATTGCAACAGTCTGTACCAAACCATTCCTCATGATGTCACCTGGAAATCAATCAAAAACATAGGCCTAATTTGATTCTACAGTTTACGTGGATCCCTACTATTTCAAGAGTTTTGTAAAAAAACATAATGCTAAAATTAATAACATTGGAGGAAAATAAATCAGTTTTGAGTTGGTTCTTGTTGGTGGCAGTGAAAGCGGCTTTCCTAATATAGCACCAGGCAACTTGTTCCACATTTTAGCTGGGAAAATCTATGTGGGTTCTAAACAAAAACATCATTTCACATAAAAGCAAAACCAAAGTCATACAGGCTATCTAATATAAAGCCAATGTTGGTGTCTTCAAAGATATGATTAAGATTGGTTTGGGTGTGACAGTCCATGCACACAATTTCAACTCTAAAGAAGAATAATCACGTTCAAACTCCAAAAGTGTACCTGGTGATATGAAGATGTAGATACATGCCATGCCATGATTTCACTCCTCGTCATGGTCCCTGGATACAGTGACAGGTCATTCCGAGCAAGTCAGTTGGGTGGTTCAGTCGATGTCCCAGTCAGTCATCAAACAGCAAACCTGAATTAGATCAAATACAACTAAGAACAGAAAGATTTTGAATTAAATATGACTTTGTAAGATTGGAATTGTTAGTCTTCTTTATCTAAACTGCTTGTGATATTTTCAACTGACCAAGAGTATTCATCAAGACCTTGCCTAGTACAAACAGAATTAAGAAAACAAAATCGGATACTCCTTTCCTTGATTCAGTGATGCATTTATCTCCAAGGCGTCACTCTTCAACACCAGATCTCACTCTATGTCTTCATGATCGTTAGCAGTATACTGTGTCAATTCCAGTCAGTGAGATACCCTGGAGAAACAAAAATCAAAGTTGTAAGAGTTGTAAACCTTCTCTTTGACATGCAAGAACATTGTTTCCAACTGATAGCAACAATCTGTATCCAAAATGCAGATCAGAATAGGGACTTATTTATAGTGACAGGGCAACTTATTTTAACAATTCAACATTTGTTTTCTTTTTAAGTTTTGTGTTTTGTTTATTTCCTGGGGGTGGGAGACACGACAACTTAACTCACTTCCATTGATGTATTTATGGTCCAGGTTGACAACAGAAAACAGCATGAGAGTGAATCTTCACAGTTCCCATCAATTGCAACAGTCTGTACCAAACCATTCCTCATGATGTCACCTGGAAATCAATCAAAAACATAGGCCTAATTTGATTCTACAGTTTACGTGGATCCCTACTATTTCAAGAGTTTTGTAAAAAACATAATGCTAAAATTAATAACATTGGAGGAAAATAAATCAGTTTTGAGTTGGTTCTTGTTGGTGGCAGTGAAAGCGGCTTCCTAATATAGCACCAGGCAACTTGTTCCACATTTTAGCTGGGAAAATCTATGTGGGTTCTAAACAAAAACATCATTTCACATAAAAGCAAAACCAAAGTCATACAGGCTATCTAATATAAAGCCAATGTTGGTGTCTTCAAAGATATGATTAAGATTGGTTTGGGTGTGACAGTCCATGCACACAATTTCAACTCTAAAGAAGAAATATCACGTTCAAACTCCAAAAGTGTACCTGGTGATATGAAGATGTAGATACATGCCATGCCATGATTTCACTCCTCGTCATGGTCCCTGGATACAGTGACAGGTCATTCCGAGCAAGTCAGTTGGGTGGTTCAGTCGATGTCCCAGTCAGTCATCAAACAGCAAACCTGAATTAGATCAAATACAACTAAGAACAGAAAGATTTTGAATTAAATATGACTTTGTAAGATTGGAATTGTTAGTCTTCTTTATCTAAACTGCTTGTGATATTTTCAACTGACCAAGAGTATTCATCAAGACCTTGCCTAGTACAAACAGAATTAAGAAAACAAAATCGGATACTCCTTTCCTTGATTCAGTGATGCATTTATCTCCAAGGCGTCACTCTTCAACACCAGATCTCCTCGATGTCTTCATGATCGTTAGCAGTATACTGTGTCAATTCCAGTCAGTGAGATACCCTGGAGAAACAAAAATCAAAGTTGTAAGAGTTGTAAACCTTCTCTTTGACATGCAAGAACATTGTTTCCAACTGATAGCAACAATCTGTATCCAAAATGCAGATCAGAATAGGGACTTATTTATAGTGACAGGGCAACTTATTTTAACAATTCAACATTTGTTTTCTTTTTAAGTTTTTTGTTTTGTTTATTTCTTGGGGGGGGAGACACGACAACTTAACTCACTTCCATTGATGTATTTATGGTCCAGGTTGACAACAGAAAACAGCATGAGAGTGAATCTTCACAGTTCCCATCAATTGCAACAGTCTGTACCAAACCATTCCTCATGATGTCACCTGGAAATCAATCAAAAACATAGGCCTAATTTGATTCTACAGTTTACGTGGATCCCTACTATTTCAAGAGTTTTGTAAAAAACATAATGCTAAAATTAATAACATTGGAGGAAAATAAATCAGTTTTGAGTTGGTTCTTGTTGGTGGCAGTGAAAGCGGCTTCCTAATATAGCACCAGGCAACTTGTTCCACATTTTAGCTGGGAAAATCTATGTGGGTTCTAAACAAAAACATCATTTCACATAAAAGCAAAACCAAAGTCATACAGGCTATCTAATATAAAGCCAATGTTGGTGTCTTCAAAGATATGATTAAGATTGGTTTGGGTGTGACAGTCCATGCACACAATTTCAACTCTAAAGAAGAATAATCACGTTCAAACTCCAAAAGTGTACCTGGTGATATGAAGATGTAGATACATGCCATGCCATGATTTCACTCCTCGTCATGGTCCCTGGATACAGTGACAGGTCATTCCGAGCAAGTCAGTTGGGTGGTTCAGTCGATGTCCCAGTCAGTCATCAAACAGCAAACCTGAATTAGATCAAATACAACTAAGAACAGAAAGATTTTGAATTAAATATGACTTTGTAAGATTGGAATTGTTAGTCTTCTTTATCTAAACTGCTTGTGATATTTTCAACTGACCAAGAGTATTCATCAAGACCTTGCCTAGTACAAACAGAATTAAGAAAACAAAATCGGATACTCCTTTCCTTGATTCAGTGATGCATTTATCTCCAAGGCGTCACTCTTCAACACCAGATCTCCTCGATGTCTTCATGATCGTTAGCAGTATACTGTGTCAATTCCAGTCAGTGAGATACCCTGGAGAAACAAAAATCAAAGTTGTAAGAGTTGTAAACCTTCTCTTTGACATGCAAGAACATTGTTTCCAACTGATAGCAACAATCTGTATCCAAAATGCAGATCAGAATAGGGACTTATTTATAGTGACAGGGCAACTTATTTTAACAATTCAACATTTGTTTTCTTTTTAAGTTTTTTGTTTTGTTTATTTCTTGGGGGGGTGGGAGACACGACAACTTAACTCACTTCCATTGATGTATTTATGGTCCAGGTTGACAACAGAAAACAGCATGAGAGTGAATCTTCACAGTTCCCATCAATTGCAACAGTCTGTACCAAACCATTCCTCATGATGTCACCTGGAAATCAATCAAAAACATAGGCCTAATTTGATTCTACAGTTTACGTGGATCCCTACTATTTCAAGAGTTTTGTAAAAAAACATAATGCTAAAATTAATAACATTGGAGGAAAATAAATCAGTTTTGAGTTGGTTCTTGTTGGTGGCAGTGAAAGCGGCTTCCCTAATATAGCACCAGGCAACTTGTTCCACATTTTAGCTGGGAAAATCTATGTGGGTTCTAAACAAAAACATCATTTCACATAAAAGCAAAACCAAAGTCATACAGGCTATCTAATATAAAGCCAATGTTGGTGTCTTCAAAGATATGATTAAGATTGGTTTGGGTGTGACAGTCCATGCACACAATTTCAACTCTAAAGAAGAATAATCACGTTCAAACTCCAAAAGTGTACCTGGTGATATGAAGATGTAGATACATGCCATGCCATGATTTCACTCCTCGTCATGGTCCCTGGATACAGTGACAGGTCATTCCGAGCAAGTCAGTTGGGTGGTTCAGTCGATGTCCCAGTCAGTCATCAAACAGCAAACCTGAATTAGATCAAATACAACTAAGAACAGAAAGATTTTGAATTAAATATGACTTTGTAAGATTGGAATTGTTAGTCTTCTTTATCTAAACTGCTTGTGATATTTTCAACTGACCAAGAGTATTCATCAAGACCTTGCCTAGTACAAACAGAATTAAGAAAACAAAATCGGATACTCCTTTCCTTGATTCAGTGATGCATTTATCTCCAAGGCGTCACTCTTCAACACCAGATCTCCTCGATGTCTTCATGATCGTTAGCAGTATACTGTGTCAATTCCAGTCAGTGAGATACCCTGGAGAAACAAAAATCAAAGTTGTAAGAGTTGTAAACCTTCTCTTTGACATGCAAGAACATTGTTTCCAACTGATAGCAACAATCTGTATCCAAAATGCAGATCAGAATAGGGACTTATTTATAGTGACAGGGCAACTTATTTTAACAATTCAGCATTTGTTTTCTTTGTAAGTTTTTTGTTTTGTTTATTTCTTGGGGGGGGGAGACACGACAACTTAACTCACTTCCATTGATGTATTTATGGTCCAGGTTGACAACAGAAAACAGCATGAGAGTGAATCTTCACAGTTCCCATCAATTGCAACAGTCTGTACCAAACCATTCCTCATGATGTCACCTGGAAATCAATCAAAAACATAGGCCTAATTTGATTCTACAGTTTACGTGGATCCCTACTATTTCAAGAGTTTTGTAAAAAAACATAATGCTAAAATTAATAACATTGGAGGAAAATAAATTAGTTTTGAGTTGGTTCTTGTTGGTGGCAGTGAAAGCGGCTTCCCTAATATAGCACCAGGCAACTTGTTCCACATTTTAGCTGGGAAAATCTATGTGGGTTCTAAACAAAAACATCATTTCACATAAAAGCAAAACCAAAGTCATACAGGCTACCTAATATAAAGCCAATGTTGGTGTCTTCAAAGATATGATTAAGATTGGTTTGGGTGTGACAGTCCATGCACACAATTTCAACTCTAAAGAAGAATAATCACGTTCAAACTCCAAAAGTGTACCTGGTGATATGAAGATGTAGATACATGCCATGCCATGATTTCACTCCTCGTCATGGTCCCTGGATACAGTGACAGGTCATTCCGAGCAAGTCAGTTGGGTGGTTCAGTCGATGTCCCAGTCAGTCATCAAACAGCAAACCTGAATTAGATCAAATACAACTAAGAACAGAAAGATTTTGAATTAAATATGACTTTGTAAGATTGGAATTGTTAGTCTTCTTTATCTAAACTGCTTGTGATATTTTCAACTGACCAAGAGTATTCATCAAGACCTTGCCTAGTACAAACAGAATTAAGAAAACAAAATCGGATACTCCTTTCCTTGATTCAGTGATGCATTTATCTCCAAGGCGTCACTCTTCAACACCAGATCTCCCTCGATGTCTTCATGATCGTTAGCAGTATACTGTGTCAATTCCAGTCAGTGAGATACCCTGGAGAAACAAAAATCAAAGTTGTAAGAGTTGTAAACCTTCTCTTTGACATGCAAGAACATTGTTTTGGATGAGCAGGACTCCATCCCAGGTTCTCACAAAAGTAGAGCAAACATATGAAAAAAAATGGAATTTTTTTCAGAGTTGTGAAACATATTTTACAAAAAAAAAAATGGTTTGGAAAAAAAAAAAAATATCATATCATCAAAGGTCTTACCAACTGATAGCAACAATCTGTATCCAAAATGCAGATCAGAATAGGGACTTATTTATAGTGACAGGGCAACTTATTTTAACAATTCAACATTTGTTTTCTTTTCTTCAGTTTTTGTTTTGTTTATTTCTTGGGGGAGACACGACAACTTAACTCACTTCCATTGATGTATTTATGGTCCAGGTTGACAACAGAAAACAGCATGAGAGTGAATCTTCACAGTTCCCATCAATTGCAACAGTCTGTACCAAACCATTCCTCATGATGTCACCTGGAAATCAATCAAAAACATAATTTGATTCTACAGTTTACATGGATCCCTACTATTTCAAGAATTTTGTAAAAAACATAATGCTAAAATTAATAACATTGGAGGAAAATAAATTAGTTTTGAGTTGGTTCTTGTTGGTGGCAGTGAAAGCGGCTTCCCTAATATAGCACCAGGCAACTTGTTCCACATTTTAGCTGGGAAAATCTATGTGGGTTCTAAACAAAAACATCATTTCACATAAAAGCAAAACCAAAGTCATACAGGCTATCTAATATAAGGCCAATGTTGGTGTCTTCAAAGATATGATTAAGATTGGTTTGGGTGTGACAGTCCATGCACACAATTTCAACTCTAAAGAAGAAATATCACGTTCAAACTCCAAAAGTGTACCTGGTGATATGAAGATGTAGATACATGCCATGCCATGATTTCACTCCTCTTCATGGTCCCTGGATACAGTGACAGGTCATTCCGAGCAAGTCAGTTGGGTGGTTCAGTCGATGTCCCAGTCAGTCATCAAACAGCCAACCTAAAAAACATCAAATTCAACTAAGAACAGAAAGATTTTGAATTAAATATGGCTATATAAGATTGGAATTGTTCAACTGACTAAGAGTATTGTTATTTGGTTTTACCCGTACACCGATGTGTGTAAAGCACTGTATACTCAGTACTTTCCCGAGTCCTGTGAAAAAAATCACAGGCATATTACTCGGGTGGGATTCGAACCCACGACTTTTGCTCAAGACCTTGCCTAGTACATACAGAATTAAGAAAAACAAAATTGGATACTCCTTTCCTTGATTCAGTGATGCATTTATCTCCAAGGCGTCACTCTTCAACACCAGATCTCTCTCGATATCTTCATGATCGTTAGCAGTACACTGTGTCAATTCCAGTCATCGAGATACCCTGGAGGAACAAAAATCAAAGTTGTAAGCATGCAAGAACATTGTTTTGGAAGAGACTCCATCGCAGGTTCTCACAAAAAGTCAGAGCAACGTATGAAAAAAAGGTGAAACTTTCAGAGTTGTGAAACATGTTATTGGCTAAGCTATTTCATTTGATTGTCGTCTGAGTATAATCAATAACAAACAAGCTGCTCAAGCAAAATCCCAACATTAACTCCAAAGGTGATTTCAATCCTCTTCCAAAATATTTTATCAATGTGTAGATGTCATTCTCCTCATAGCATACACACCTCCATTGATGTCTTCATGGTCCTGGGATGGCATTTGTAATTTGCATTGGACTTCGTATTTCCAAGGAATACTTGTACTTGCTCATAGGCAGATGTTTCGCATTTCACCATTGCAGTAAAAAAAAGACAAATAAATACAATCAGAAATCACAATCGAAAGAGAATTCCATTTAGTTTGGGATAATTTGAGGTGCATGAAAATGGTGTGAAGTGCTTGTTACATGACCCAGTGACTGATGAACGATGATGATGCGAAGTTATTGGTGATGGATTAAAATGTGACATGAAGATGAAAAATACAAGCATTATGAATCAATGGTGACTAATAACAATTTAAAGGTGTGTCCAAATAGATCAGTACTTCAGAAAATATTGTTGAAGTTCAGAAATAACCTTACCTTGGTTACATTGATGCTCCACAAGCTGACCAGTCAGAGGCTATTCAACACAGGAGTCCAGTGGTTGCAGGGTCTGTCCTGAGAGAGCTTGTGTAGATGAGAAGGACTCAATCCCAGGTTCCCACACTCAGTTACTGCCAAGTATGAAAAAAGGTGAAATTTTAAGAGTTGTGAAACATGTTTTAGAAACAGACAAAATCACTCGATCAAGGTGGTTTAGTATTAGGCAGTCACAGTCATCTAACAGCCAAACTGAATAACATAAAACACAATGACGAACATGAAGATTCTAAATTAAACATGGCATTTGGAATGTTGAAAACAAATATCATATCAAAGGTCTTCACAGTTTCCAAGGATAGCAACAATCTAGAATGCAGATCAGAATAGGGACTTATTTGCAGTGACAGGACAACTTATTTTTTTAACAGTTCAACATTTGCTGTTTTTGAAGTTGTTTCTTTTCGGGGGGGGGGGGCGGATACGACACTTTTTCTCACCTCCATTGATGTATTTATGGTCCAAGTTGACAACAGATCACAGGATCAGAGTGAATCTTCACAGTACCAAATCATTCCTCATGATGTCACCTGGAAATCAATCAAAAACATAATTTGATTCCACTGTTTACGTGGATCCCTACTATTTCAAGAATTTTGTAAAAAAACATAATGCTAAAATTAATAACATGGGAGGAAAATAAATCAGTTTTGAGTTGGTTCTTGTTGGTGGCAGTGAAAGCGGCTTCCCTATTATAGCACCAGGCAACTTGTTCCACATTTTAGCTGGGAAAATCTATGTGGGTTCTAAAGAAAAACATCATTTCACATAAAAGCAAAACCAAAGTCATACAGGCTATCTATATAAGGCCAATGTTGGTGTCTTCAAAGATATGATTAAGATTGGTTTGGGTGTGACAGTCCATGCACACAATTTCAACTCTAAAGAAGAAATATCACTTTCAAACTCCATAAGTGTACCTGGTGATATGAAGATGTAGATACATGCCATGCCATGATTTCACTCCTCTTCATGGTCCCTGGATACAGTGACAGGTCATTCCGAGCAAGTCAGTTGGGTGGTTCAGTCGATATCCCAGTCAGTCATCAAACAGCAAACCTGAATTAGATCAAATACAACTAAGAACAGAAAGATTTTGAATTAAATATGACTTTGTAAGATTGGAATTGTTAGTCTTCTTTATCTAAACTGCTTGTGATATTTTCAACTGAATACAAGTATTCATCAAGACCTTGCCTAGTACAAACAGAATCAAGAAAACAAAATTGGATACTCCTTTACTTGATTCAGTGATGCATTCATCTCCAAGGCGTCACTCTTCAACACCAGATCACCCTCGATGTCTTCATGATCGTTAGCAGTACACTGTGTCAATTCCAGTCAGTGAGATACCCTAGAGAAACAAAAATCAAAGTTGTAAGAGTTGTAAACCTTCTCCTTGACATGTAAGAACATTGTTTTGGAAGGGATTCCATCCCAGGTTCTCACAAAAAGTCACAGCAACGTATGAAAAAAAGGTGAAATTTTCAGAGTTGTGAAACATATTTTACAAACAAATTCGTTTGGAATGTTGAAAACAAATATCATATCAAAGGTCTTCACGGTGTCCAACTGATACCAACAATCTGTATCCAAAATGCAGATCAGAATAGGGACTTATTTATAGTGACAGGGCAACTTATTTTAACAATTCAACATTTGTTTTCTTTTTCAGTTTTTTGTTTTGTTTATTTCTTGGGGGGGGGGAGACACGACAACTTAACTCACTTCCATTGATGTATTTATGGTCCAGGTTGACAACAGAAAACAGCATGAGAGTGAATCTTCACAGTTCCCATCAATTGCAACAGTCTGTACCAAACCACTCCTCATGATGTCACCTGGAAATCAATCAAAAACATAATTTGATTCTACAGTTTATGTGGATCCCTACTATTTCAAGAATTTTGTAAAAAAACATAATGCTAAAATTAATAACATTGGAGGAAAATAAATCAGTTTTGAGTTGGTTCTTGTTGGTGGCAGTGAAAGCGGCTTCCCTAATATAGCACCAGGCAACTTGTTCCACATTTTAGCTGGGAAAATCTATGTGGGTTCTAAACAAAAACATCATTTCACTTAAAAGCAAAACCAAAGTCATACAGGCTATCTAATATAAGGCCAATGTTAGTGTCTTCAAAGATATGATTAAGATTGGTTTGGGTGTGACAGTCCATGCACACAATTTCAACTCTAAAGAAGAAATATCACGTTCAAACTCCAAAAGTGTACCTGGTGATATGAAGATGTAGATACATGCCATGCCATGATTTCACTCCTCTTCATGGTCCCTGGATACAGTGACAGGTCTTTCCGAGCAAGTCAGTTGGGTGGTTCAGTCGATGTCCCAGTCAGTCATCAAACAGCAAACCTGAATTAGATCAAATACAACTAAGAACAGAAAGATTTTGAATTAAATATGACTTTGTAAGATTGGAATTGTTAATCTTCTTTATCTAAACTGCTTGTGATATTTTCAACTGAACACTAGTATTCATCAAGACCTTGCCTAGTACAAACAGAATTAAGAAAACAAAATTGGATACTCCTTTCCTTGATTCAGTGATGCATTTATCTCCAAGGCGTCACTCTTCAACACCAGATCTCCCTGGATGTCTTCATGATCGTTAGCAGTTTACTGTGTCAATTCCAGTCAGTGATAGCCTGGAGAAACAAAAATCAAAGTTGTAAGAGTTGTAAACCTTCTCTTTGACATGCAAGAACATTGTTTTGGAAGAGACTCCATCCCAGGTTCTCACAAAAAGTAAGAGCAACATATGAAAAAATGGTGAAATTTCCAGAGTTGTGAAACATATTTTACAAACAAACAAAATGGTTTGGAATGTTGAAAACAAATATCATATCAAAGGTCTTCACTGTTACCAACTGATAGCAACAATCTGTATCCAAAATGCAGATCAGAATAGGGACTTATTTATAGTGCCAGGGCAACTGATTTTAACAACTCAATATTTGTTTTCTCTTTAAGTTTTTTGTTTTGTTTATATCTTGGGGGGGGGGGAAACACGACACCTTGACTCACTTCCATTGATGTAGTTATGGTCCAGGTTGACAACAGAACACAGCATGAGAGTGAATCTTCACAGTTCCCATCAATTGCAACAGTCTGTACCAAACCATTCCTCATGATGTCACCTGGAAATCAATCAAAAACATAGGCCTAATTTGATTCTACAGTTTACGTGGATCCCTACTATTTCAAGAGTTTTGTAAAAAAACATAATGCTAAAATTAATAACATTGGAGGAAAATAAATCAGTTTTGAGTTGGTTCTTGTTGGTGGCAGTGAAAGCGGCTTCCCTAATATAGCACCAGGCAACTTGTTCCACATTTTAGCTGGGAAAATCTATGTGGGTTCTAAACAAAAACATCATTTCACATAAAAGCAAAACCAAAGTCATACAGGCTATCTAATATAAAGCCAATGTTGGTGTCTTCAAAGATATGATTAAGATTGGTTTGGGTGTGACAGTCCATGCACACAATTTCAACTCTAAAGAAGAATAATCACGTTCAAACTCCAAAAGTGTACCTGGTGATATGAAGATGTAGATACATGCCATGCCATGATTTCACTCCTCATCATGGTCCCTGGATACAGTGACAGGTCATTCCGAGCAAGTCAGTTGGGTGGTTCAGTCGATGTCCCAGTCAGTCATCAAACAGCAAACCTGAATTAGATCAAATACAACTAAGAACAGAAAGATTTTGAATTAAATATGACTTTGTAAGATTGGAATTGTTAGTCTTCTTTATCTAAACTGCTTGTGATATTTTCAACTGACCAAGAGTATTCATCAAGACCTTGCCTAGTACAAACAGAATTAAGAAAACAAAATCGGATACTCCTTTCCTTGATTCAGTGATGCATTTATCTCCAAGGCGTCACTCTTCAACACCAGATCTCCCTCGATGTCTTCATGATCGTTAGCAGTATACTGTGTCAATTCCAGTCAGTGAGATACCCTGGAGAAACAAAAATCAAAGTTGTAAGAGTTGTAAACCTTCTCTTTGACATGCAAGAACATTGTTTCCAACTGATAGCAACAATCTGTATCCAAAATGCAGATCAGAATAGGGACTTATTTATAGTGACAGGGCAACTTATTTTAACAATTCAACATTTGTTTTCTTTTTAAGTTTTTTGTTTTGTTTATTTCTTGGGGGGGTGGGAGACACGACAACTTAACTCACTTCCATTGATGTATTTATGGTCCAGGTTGACAACAGAAAACAGCATGAGAGTGAATCTTCACAGTTCCCATCAATTGCAACAGTCTGTACCAAACCATTCCTCATGATGTCACCTGGAAATCAATCAAAAACATAGGCCTAATTTGATTCTACAGTTTACGTGGATCCCTACTATTTCAAGAGTTTTGTAAAAAACATAATGCTAAAATTAATAACATTGGAGGAAAATAAATTAGTTTTGAGTTGGTTCTTGTTGGTGGCAGTGAAAGCGGCTTCCCTAATATAGCACCAGGCAACTTGTTCCACATTTTAGCTGGGAAAATCTATGTGGGTTCTAAACAAAAACATCATTTCACATAAAAGCAAAACCAAAGTCATACAGGCTATCTAATATAAAGCCAATGTTGGTGTCTTCAAAGATATGATTAAGATTGGTTTGGGTGTGACAGTCCATGCACACA
Organism: Plazaster borealis; assembly: GCA_021014325.1. Taxonomy (NCBI): domain Eukaryota; kingdom Metazoa; phylum Echinodermata; class Asteroidea; order Forcipulatida; family Labidiasteridae; genus Plazaster; species Plazaster borealis. Next base: position 17,464 of record JAJGQC010000037.1, read on the forward strand.
ATTTCAACTCTAAAGAAGAATAATCACGTTCAAACTCCAAAAGTGTACCTGGTGATATGAAGATGTAGATACATGCCATGCCATGATTTCACTCCTCTTCATGGTCCCTGGATACAGTGACAGGTCATTCCGAGCAAGTCAGTTGGGTGGTTCAGTCGATGTCCCAGTCAGTCATCAAACAGCAAACCTGAATTAGATCAAATACAACTAAGAACAGAAAGATTTTGAATTAAATATGACTTTGTAAGATTGGAATTGTTAGTCTTCTTTATCTAAACTGCTTGTGATATTTTCAACTGACCAAGAGTATTCATCAAGACCTTGCCTAGTACAAACAGAATTAAGAAAACAAAATCGGATACTCCTTTCCTTGATTCAGTGATGCATTTATCTCCAAGGCGTCACTCTTCAACACCAGATCTCCTCGATGTCTTCATGATCGTTAGCAGTATACTGTGTCAATTCCAGTCAGTGAGATACCCTGGAGAAACAAAAATCAAAGTTGTAAGAGTTGTAAACCTTCTCTTTGACATGCAAGAACATTGTTTTTCCAACTGATAGCAACAATCTGTATCCAAAATGCAGATCAGAATAGGGACTTATTTACAGAGACAGGTCAACTTCTTTTAAGAATTCAACATTTGTTTTCTTTTTAAGTTTTTGTTTTGTTTATTTCTTGGGGGTGGGAGACACGACAACTTAACTCACTTCCATTGATGTATTTATGGTCCAGGTTGACAACAGAAAACAGCATGAGAGTGAATCTTCACAGTTCCCATCAATTGCAACAGTCTGTACCAAACCATTCCTCATGATGTCACCTGGAAATCAATCAAAAACATAGGCCTAATTTGATTCTACAGTTTACGTGGATCCCTACTATTTCAAGAGTTTTGTAAAAAACATAATGCTAAAATTAATAACATTGGAGGAAAATAAATCAGTTTTGAGTTGGTTCTTGTTGGTGGCAGTGAAAGCGGCTTCCTAATATAGCACCAGGCAACTTGTTCCACATTTTAGCTGGGAAAATCTATGTGGGTTCTAAACAAAAACATCATTTCACATAAAAGCAAAACCAAAGTCATACAGGCTATCTAATATAAAGCCAATGTTGGTGTCTTCAAAGATATGATTAAGATTGGTTTGGGTGTGACAGTCCATGCACACAATTTCAACTCTAAAGAAGAATAATCACGTTCAAACTCCAAAAGTGTACCTGGTGATATGAAGATGTAGATACATGCCATGCCATGATTTCACTCCTCGTCATGGTCCCTGGATACAGTGACAGGTCATTCCGAGCAAGTCAGTTGGGTGGTTCAGTCGATGTCCCAGTCAGTCATCAAACAGCAAACCTGAATTAGATCAAATACAACTAAGAACAGAAAGATTTTGAATTAAATATGACTTTGTAAGATTGGAATTGTTAGTCTTCTTTATCTAAACTGCTTGTGATATTTTCAACTGACCAAGAGTATTCATCAAGACCTTGCCTAGTACAAACAGAATTAAGAAAACAAAATCGGATACTCCTTTCCTTGATTCAGTGATGCATTTATCTCCAAGGCGTCACTCTTCAACACCAGATCTCCTCGATGTCTTCATGATCGTTAGCAGTATACTGTGTCAATTCCAGTCAGTGAGATACCCTGGAGAAACAAAAATCAAAGTTGTAAGAGTTGTAAACCTTCTCTTTGACATGCAAGAACATTGTTTTTCCAACTGATAGCAACAATCTGTATCCAAAATGCAGATCAGAATAGGGACTTATTTATCGTGACAGGGCAACTTATTTTAACAATTCAACATTTGTTTTCTTTTAAGTTTTTGTTTTGTTTATTTCTTGGGGTGGACACGACAACTTAACTCACTTCCATTGATGTATTTATGGTCCAGGTTGACAACAGAAAACAGCATGAGAGTGAATCTTCACAGTTCCCATCAATTGCAACAGTCTGTACCAAACCATTCCTCATGATGTCACCTGGAAATCAATCAAAAACATAGGCCTAATTTGATTCTACAGTTTACGTGGATCCCTACTATTTCAAGAGTTTTGTAAAAAACATAATGCTAAAATTAATAACATTGGAGGAAAATAAATCAGTTTTGAGTTGGTTCTTGTTGGTGGCAGTGAAAGCGGCTTCCTAATATAGCACCAGGCAACTTGTTCCACATTTTAGCTGGGAAAATCTATGTGGGTTCTAAACAAAAACATCATTTCACATAAAAGCAAAACCAAAGTCATACAGGCTATCTAATATAAAGCCAATGTTGGTGTCTTCAAAGATATGATTAAGATTGGTTTGGGTGTGACAGTCCATGCACACAATTTCAACTCTAAAGAAGAATAATCACGTTCAAACTCCAAAAGTGTACCTGGTGATATGAAGATGTAGATACATGCCATGCCATGATTTCACTCCTCGTCATGGTCCCTGGATACAGTGACAGGTCATTCCGAGCAAGTCAGTTGGGTGGTTCAGTCGATGTCCCAGTCAGTCATCAAACAGCAAACCTGAATTAGATCAAATACAACTAAGAACAGAAAGATTTTGAATTAAATATGACTTTGTAAGATTGGAATTGTTAGTCTTCTTTATCTAAACTGCTTGTGATATTTTCAACTGACCAAGAGTATTCATCAAGACCTTGCCTAGTACAAACAGAATTAAGAAAACAAAATCGGATACTCCTTTCCTTGATTCAGTGATGCATTTATCTCCAAGGCGTCACTCTTCAACACCAGATCTCCCTCGATGTCTTCATGATCGTTAGCAGTATACTGTGTCAATTCCAGTCAGTGAGATACCCTGGAGAAACAAAAATCAAAGTTGTAAGAGTTGTAAACCTTCTCTTTGACATGCAAGAACATTGTTTCCAACTGATAGCAACAATCTGTATCCAAAATGCAGATCAGAATAGGGACTTATTTATAGTGACAGGGCAACTTATTTTAACAATTCAACATTTGTTTTCTTTTTAAGTTTTTTGTTTTGTTTATTTCTTGGGGGGGTGGGAGACACGACAACTTAACTCACTTCCATTGATGTATTTATGGTCCAGGTTGACAACAGAAAACAGCATGAGAGTGAATCTTCACAGTTCCCATCAATTGCAACAGTCTGTACCAAACCATTCCTCATGATGTCACCTGGAAATCAATCAAAAACATAGGCCTAATTTGATTCTACAGTTTACGTGGATCCCTACTATTTCAAGAGTTTTGTAAAAAACATAATGCTAAAATTAATAACATTGGAGGAAAATAAATCAGTTTTGAGTTGGTTCTTGTTGGTGGCAGTGAAAGCGGCTTCCCTAATATAGCACCAGGCAACTTGTTCCACATTTTAGCTGGGAAAATCTATGTGGGTTCTAAACAAAAACATCATTTCACATAAAAGCAAAACCAAAGTCATACAGGCTATCTAATATAAAGCCAATGTTGGTGTCTTCAAAGATATGATTAAGATTGGTTTGGGTGTGACAGTCCATGCACACAATTTCAACTCTAAAGAAGAATAATCACGTTCAAACTCCAAAAGTGTACCTGGTGATATGAAGATGTAGATACATGCCATGCCATGATTTCACTCCTCGTCATGGTCCCTGGATACAGTGACAGGTCATTCCGAGCAAGTCAGTTGGGTGGTTCAGTCGATGTCCCAGTCAGTCATCAAACAGCAAACCTGAATTAGATCAAATACAACTAAGAACAGAAAGATTTTGAATTAAATATGACTTTGTAAGATTGGAATTGTTAGTCTTCTTTATCTAAACTGCTTGTGATATTTTCAACTGACCAAGAGTATTCATCAAGACCTTGCCTAGTACAAACAGAATTAAGAAAACAAAATCGGATACTCCTTTCCTTGATTCAGTGATGCATTTATCTCCAAGGCGTCACTCTTCAACACCAGATCTCCTCGATGTCTTCATGATCGTTAGCAGTATACTGTGTCAATTCCAGTCAGTGAGATACCCTGGAGAAACAAAAATCAAAGTTGTAAGAGTTGTAAACCTTCTCTTTGACATGCAAGAACATTGTTTCCAACTGATAGCAACAATCTGTATCCAAAATGCAGATCAGAATAGGGACTTATTTATAGTGACAGGGCAACTTATTTTAACAATTCAACATTTGTTTTCTTTTACAGTTTTTGGTTGTGTTTATTTCTTGGGTGGGGGGAGACACGACAACTTAACTCACTTCCATTGATGTATTTATGGTCCAGGTTGACAACAGAAAACAGCATGAGAGTGAATCTTCACAGTTCCCATCAATTGCAACAGTCTGTACCAAACCATTCCTCATGATGTCACCTGGAAATCAATCAAAAACATAGGCCTAATTTGATTCTACAGTTTACGTGGATCCCTACTATTTCAAGAGTTTTGTAAAAAACATAATGCTAAAATTAATAACATTGGAGGAAAATAAATCAGTTTTGAGTTGGTTCTTGTTGGTGGCAGTGAAAGCGGCTTCCCTAATATAGCACCAGGCAACTTGTTCCACATTTTAGCTGGGAAAATCTATGTGGGTTCTAAACAAAAACATCATTTCACATAAAAGCAAAACCAAAGTCATACAGGCTATCTAATATAAAGCCAATGTTGGTGTCTTCAAAGATATGATTAAGATTGGTTTGGGTGTGACAGTCCATGCACACAATTTCAACTCTAAAGAAGAATAATCACGTTCAAACTCCAAAAGTGTACCTGGTGATATGAAGATGTAGATACATGCCATGCCATGATTTCACTCCTCGTCATGGTCCCTGGATACAGTGACAGGTCATTCCGAGCAAGTCAGTTGGGTGGTTCAGTCGATGTCCCAGTCAGTCATCAAACAGCAAACCTGAATTAGATCAAATACAACTAAGAACAGAAAGATTTTGAATTAAATATGACTTTGTAAGATTGGAATTGTTAGTCTTCTTTATCTAAACTGCTTGTGATATTTTCAACTGACCAAGAGTATTCATCAAGACCTTGCCTAGTACAAACAGAATTAAGAAAACAAAATCGGATACTCCTTTCCTTGATTCAGTGATGCATTTATCTCCAAGGCGTCACTCTTCAACACCAGATCTCCTCGATGTCTTCATGATCGTTAGCAGTATACTGTGTCGATTCCAGACAGTGAGATAAGCTGGAGAAGCAAATATCAAAGTTGTAAGAGTTGTAAACCTTCTCTTTGACATGCAAGAACATTGTTTCCAACTGATAGCAACAATCTGTATCCAAAATGCAGATCAGAATAGGGACTTATTTATAGTGACAGGGCAACTTATTTTAACAATTCAACATTTGTTTTCTTTTTCAGTTTTTTGTTTTGTTTATTTCTTGGGGGGGGGGGAGACACGACAACTTAACTCACTTCCATTGATGTATTTATGGTCCAGGTTGACAACAGAAAACAGCATGAGAGTGAATCTTCACAGTTCCCATCAATTGCAACAGTCTGTACCAAACCATTCCTCATGATGTCACCTGGAAATCAATCAAAAACATAGGCCTAATTTGATTCTACAGTTTACGTGGATCCCTACTATTTCAAGAATTTTGTAAAAAAACATAATGCTAAAATTAATAACATTGGAGGAAAATAAATCAGTTTTGAGTTGGTTCTTGTTGGTGGCAGTGAAAGCGGCTTCCCTAATATAGCACCAGGCAACTTGTTCCACATTTTAGCTGGGAAAATCTATGTGGGTTCTAAACAAAAACATCATTTCACATAAAAGCAAAACCAAAGTCATACAGGCTATCTAATATAAGGCCAATGTTGGTGTCTTCAAAGATATGATTAAGATTGGTTTGGGTGTGACAGTCCATGCACACAATTTCAACTCTAAAGAAGAAATATCACGTTCAAACTCCAAAAGTGTACCTGGTGATATGAAGATGTAGATACATGCCATGCCATGATTTCACTCCTCTTCATGGTCCCTGGATACAGTGACAGGTCATTCCGAGCAAGTCAGTTGGGTGGTTCAGTCGATGTCCCAGTCAGTCATCAAACAGCAAACCTGAATTAGATCAAATACAACTAAGAACAGAAAGATTTTGAATTAAATATGACTTTGTAAGATTGGAATTGTTAGTCTTCTTTATCTAAACTGCTTGTGATATTTTCAACTGACCAAGAGTATTCATCAAGACCTTGCCTAGTACAAACAGAATTAAGAAAACAAAATCGGATACTCCTTTCCTTGATTCAGTGATGCATTTATCTCCAAGGCGTCACTCTTCAACACCAGATCTCCCTCGATGTCTTCATGATCGTTAGCAGTATACTGTGTCAATTCCAGTCAGTGAGATACCCTGGAGAAACAAAAATCAAAGTTGTAAGAGTTGTAAACCTTCTCTTTGACATGCAAGAACATTGTTTCCAACTGATAGCAACAATCTGTATCCAAAATGCAGATCAGAATAGGGACTTATTTATAGTGACAGGGCAACTTATTTTAACAATTCAACATTTGTTTTCTTTTTCAGTTTTTTGTTTTGTTTATTTCTTGGGGGGGAGACACGACACCTTAACTCACTTCCATTGATGTATTTATGGTCCAGGTTGACAACAGAAAACAGCATGAGAGTGAATCTTCACAGTTCCCATCAATTGCAACAGTCTGTACCAAACCATTCCTCATGATGTCACCTGGAAATCAATCAAAAACATAATTTGATTCTACAGTTTACGTGGATCCCTACTATTTCAAGAATTTTGTAAAAAACACAATGCTAAAATTAATAACATTGGAGGAAAATAAATCAGTTTTGAGTTGGTTCTTGTTGGTGGCAGTGAAAGCGGCTTCCCTAATATAGCACCAGGCAACTTGTTCCACATTTTAGCTGGGAAAATCTATGTGGATTCTAAACAAAAACATCATTTCACATAAAAGCAAAACCAAAGTCATACAGGCTATCTAATATAAAGCCAATGTTGGTGTCTTCAAAGATATGATTAAGATTGGTTTGGGTGTGACAGTCCATGCACACAATTTCAACTCTAAAGAAGAAATATCACGTTCAAACTCCAAAAGTGTACCTGGTGATATGAAGATGTAGATACATGCCATGCCATGATTTCACTCCTCTTCATGGTCCCTGGATACAGTGACAGGTCATTCCGAGCAAGTCAGTTGGGTGGTTCAGTCGATGTCCCAGTCAGTCATCAAACAGCAAACCTGAATTAGATCAAATACAACTAAGAACAGAAAGATTTTGAATTAAATATGACTTTGTAAGATTGGAATTGTTAGTCTTCTTTATCTAAACTGCTTGTGATATTTTCAACTGAATACAAGTATTCATCAAGACCTTGCCTAGTACAAACAGAATTAAGAAAACAAAATCGGATACTCCTTTCCTTGATTCAGTGATGCATTTATCTCAAGGCGTCACTCTTCAACACCAGATCTCCTCGATGTCTTCATGATCGTTAGCAGTATACTGTGTCAATTCCAGTCAGTGAGATACCCTGGAGAAACAAAAATCAAAGTTGTAAGAGTTGTAAACCTTCTCTTTGACATGC